>CAJHQQ010002271.1:0-68844 GCA_905132885.1 Moricandia moricandioides
AAGAGTTTCCAGTGCCATATAAGAGGATGTGGTATTTGCCTTTGACGGAAAGGTTGCAGAGGTTGTATCTTTCGGAACGCACAGCGCAACGAATGAGATGGCATGCAGAGCACTCAACAAATGGTGAGATTAGACATCCTTCAGATGCAAAAGCGTGGAAGCATTTCCAATCAAAGTATCCCGACTTTGCGTATGAGAGAAGAAATGTCTACCTTGGATTATGTACTGATGGTTTCAGCCCGTATGGGAAGAGTGGAAGACAATATTCTCTATGGCCAGTCATTGTTACACCATACAACTTACCCCCAAACTTGTGCTTGCGACGAGAGTTTCTGTTTCTCTCCATTCTCGTTCCCGGACCAGAGCATCCTAAGAGATCACTTGATGTGTTTCTTCAGCCACTAATATAATGAGTTGCAACAACTATGGGCTCAAGGTGCTGAAACATACGATATTTCGTGTAAAGAGAACTTTCAAATGCGGGCAGTACTAATGTGGACAATAAGTGATTTTCCAGCATATGGTATGTTATCTGGATGGACAACGCATGGGAGGCTATCATGTCCCATATTGTCAAGATGACACAGATGCTTTCCAACTAAAGAACGGAAGAAAAACGTGTTGGTTTGACTGTCACAGACGATTCCTACCACCTGATCAATCCATACCGTCGGAGTAAGACTTTGTTTAGGAAGAACAAGCAGGTGTTTGATGGTCCACCTGAAGAAGTTAGTGGGTTAGGTTTGAAGACACAACTAAGAGATTTTGGTGCAGCAAGGACGCCAGAACGTCGGTGGACATGAGCATTTTTCCGGTAGATGCTGTTGGAGAACTACATAACTGGCACAAAAAAAGTATTTTCTGGGATCTGCCATATTGGGAGGATCATCTGCTAAGGCATAATTTAGATGTCATGCATATTGAGAAGAACTTTTTTTGACAATCTCATGAACACGATCCTTAACGTTCAAGGTAAAACAAAGGATAATTTGAAGTCAAGACTGGATTTAGTCGATATATGCGCTCGTTCAGAACTTCATGTTGATGGGAATGGTAGGGCTCCTTTTCCCATATACCGACTTGATGCAGAAGGAAAAAATGCCTTCTTTGATTGGATTTCAAACGATGTGGAGTTTCCAGACGGTTACGCATCTAATTTGCGTAATTGTATCGACAGAAAGGAAGGAAAGTTTATTGGCTTGAAAAGTCACGATTGCCATGTGTTGATGCAGCGCCTCCTTCCGTTTGCCTTCAAGGAACTATTACCACGAAATGTTCATGAAGCAATTGCAGGGATAAGTGCTTTCTTCCGCGATTTATGCACCAGATCAGTGACTCTTGAAGGTATTGAAAATCTGAAGACTAACATAGCCGTGATTCAGTGCAACCTTGAGAAGATATTTCCTCCCTCATTTTTTGATGTTATGGAGCATCTTGTTATTCACCTGGCAAGAGAATTGGAACTTGGTGGTCCTGTGCAGTATAGATGGATGTATTTGTATGAGCGGTATATGTTCCATTTGAAGAAGAAGGTGAAAAATTTAAGTAGGGTGGAAGGTTCGATAGTCGCACAGATGATCAATGAAGAAATATCAAACTTTGCCGAGTACTACTTTCCAGCAGGAGTTCAGACCAAAAACAGAAGACCTGCTCGGCATGATGATAGAGGCGAACGGGCAACATATCATGTTAAGGTTCCAGATATTTTCACAGATATTGGACGACTTAGCGGAAAACCAAAGGACCGTCGACTTACTGAGCAGGAGCGAAGTCATTTGCAAACATATTTGCTCACCAATTGCGAAGATGTTCTTCAATATGAGAGGTAAATTTTATTATCTTACAAATTTTTATTTTAACAAATTAATATTTATACCTTTTTAAAAAACATTATTGTCATCACATGTACAGGATTTTCATGGCAGAAAAGCGGTTCGAATATAGATACGCCACAGAGGAGGACCTAGAAGAAATTAAGCAGAGAGAATTTGCTGGATGGATGTTTACTTATGTGAGTGCCTTAACAAATTAAAATATCATTTAACACATATTTATACTAATTCATTATATATGTGCTATTAATAGGTGTCAGCTGGTTTGGCCAGAGGTGAAACATATGACGATTGGATACGCGAGATGGTGGTTGGACCAAACTATGTTGTGAAGTCATATCCGAGATTTTGTACTCGGGGATATGCATTCACAACTGAAAAGAGGAGACGTTCGCGTACGACCTATGATGCTGGTGTTTGTTCTGCATCAGGAGATGATGTATACTACGGACACATACGTGAGGATTATGGAAATCAAAGTATTTGGGCATGCCTTGGCTTGCGCTGTACTGTTTTCTATTGTGATTGGCACGACAACACTCCAGATCGAGGTGTGAGAACAGATGCATTTGGTGTTACATTCAGTACATTCGAGGCGAAAGCTGCAATATTATGATCCTTTCATTCTTGCTTCTCAGGCCGATCAGGTAAGTTAAATGTTAATTATTCAGAATGATTGATCAATAATTTATATTTTTTACTAATAATTTTTTAAATGTTACAGGTTTGTTATATCAAGTACCCCCGGATAAGGAACAGAGATGATCCATGGGTTACTGTTACAAGACTCAACCCGAGAGGCCGAGTTCAGGGAAGTTCTGAGCTGGAAGACCCACTACAACCAATCACATCCGGTAACTTAAGTGCTGCAGAAGATGTAGCTGAAGGTGGCCTTGTAGTCGATTTAACCGACTTCGCAGAGGAAGCTGTCGTTCACGCAGAGAATGAACCAGTTATTGGAAGAGTTTTCACCAAGATCCAGATTCAGATTCATCCGGTGATGACGACTCGGAAACAGACCTAGTTTTTTTTTTTTTTTTAAACGGAAAATTCCGAGGAATTCCGAGGAACATGGGTTTTCAGTAAAAAACCTCTTGTTCCTCGGAATTTCCTCGGAATTTTCCGAGGAAATTCCGAGGAAACAGGGATTTTTCATACCCAGATCACAGTTCCTTCGGAATTTCCTCGGAATTTTCCGAGGAAATTCCGAGGAAAGGTACAATTTTCAGGGTTTCCTCAGAATTTCCTCAGAAAATTCCGAGGAAATTCCGAGGAACAAGAAGTTTTTTAACCGAAAACAAGGTTTTGCGGATTGATTAACACATATATAACCTTCATTAAGTGTTTTAAACCAGATTATGAATTTAAATTAGGTGTTTTTAGACGATAATAACAATTTTACGATTGCATGAATGAAAACCACACAACATAGAGAAACACTTATGCCACTTTAATAAACGTTAAAGGGAATACTTACAATTATTTATGAAATTTTCTTATTTCATGGTTTATGATCATCTATACAAAGAATCCTCAATGGTATGCATTACATTTGTATAAAAAATGAAATACGGCCCAAAAATTTGAGGTTTTGAAACCCCAAACCCTGTTCCTCGGAATTTCCTCGAATTTTCCGAGGAAATTCCGAGGAACAGGGATTTTTATAACCCAGATCCCCTGTTCCTCGGAATCTCCTCGGAATTTTCTGAGGAAATTCCGAGGGAATGTTACAATTTTCAGGGTTTCCTCAGAATTTCCTCGGAAAATTCCGAGGAAATTCCGAGGAACAAGATGTTTTTAACCGAAAACAAGGTTTTTGCGGATTGATTAACACATATATAACCTTCATTAAGTGTCTTAACCAGATTATGAATTTAAATTTTGGTGTTTTAGACGATAACAAACAATTTTACGATTGCATGAATGAAAACCACACAACATAAGAGAAACACTTATACACTTTAATAAACGTTAAAGGAAATACTTACAATTATTTATGAAATTTTCTTATTTTATGGTTTATGATCATCTATACAAAGAATCCTCAATGGTATGCATTACATTTGTATAAAAAAATGAAATACGGCCCAAAAATTTGAGGTTTTGAAACCCCAAACCCTTGTTCCTCGGAATGTCCTCGGAATTTTCCGAGGAAATTCCGAGGAACAGGGAATTTTCATACCCAGAACCCTAGTTCCTCGGAATTTCCTCGGAATTTTCCGGAGGAAATTCCGAGGAACAGGGATTTTCACACCCAGAACCCTAGTTCCTCGGAATTTCCTCGGAATTTTCCGAGGAAATTCCGAGGAACAGGGATTTTCACACCCAGAACCCTAGTTCCTCGGAATTTCCTTCGAATTTTCCGAGGAAATTCCGAGGAACATGGAATTTTCGTACCCAGAACCTAGTTCCTCGAATTTCCTCGGAAAATTCCGAGGAAATTCCGAGGGAACAGGGAATTTTCATACCCAGAACCCTAGTTCCTCGGAATTTCCTCGGAATTTTCCGAGGAAATTCCGAGGAACAGGGAATTTTCACACCCGGGAAGCCAATCCGCGTGAAAATTTTCGCGAACCCTAAGTTAATTATTCCGACGGAATTCCGACGACCCCGTGTCCGTCGGAATTCTTAAATACAAAACACAACACTTCTCTTCTTCTTCTCCGCCGCATCTCTCATTTCTCTCATCCCTCTCTTTTGTCTCCGATCTCTCTCAACACCACCCGGCGATTCCGACTACCCAACCCCACATCTCTATTCCAACTCCAAAATCATGTAAGAATCTATGTAAACCTTGTATTTTTCAATTTCTTAGGGTTTGTGAGATTAGATTTTCGGATTATAGGTTGTTTGATAGATAGTTTAGGATTGAATGGATAGTTTAAGTTAGGATTGTGGTGTTGATTGTTGTTTTAGTTTTTTTTTGAACAGGGATTTTCACACCCAGAACCCTAGTTCCTCGGAATTTCCTCGGAATTTTCCGAGGAAATTCCGAGGAACATGGAATTTTCGTACCCAGAAACATAGTTCCTCGGAATTTCCTCGGAAAATTCCGAGGAAATTCCGAGGAACAGGGAATTTTCATACCCAGAACCCTAGTTCCTCGGAATTTCCTCGGAATTTTCCGAGGAAATTCCGAGGAACAGGGAATTTTCACACCCCGGGAAGCCAATCCGCGTGAAAATTTTCGCGAACCCTAAGTTAATTATTCCGACGGAATTCCGACGACCCCGTGTCCGTCGGAATTCTTAAATACAAAACACAACACTTCTCTTCTTCTTCTCCGCCGCATCTCTCATTTCTCTCATCCCTCTCTTTTGTCTCCGATCTCTCTCAACACCACCCGGCGATTCCGACTACCCAACCCCACATCTCTATTCCAACTCCAAAATCATGTAAGAATCTATGTAAACCTTGTATTTTTCAATTTCTTAGGGTTTGTGAGATTAGATTTTCGGATTATAGGTTGTTTGATAGATAGTTTAGGATTGAATGGATAGTTTAAGTTAGGATTGTGGGGTTGATTGTTGTTTTAGTTTTTTTTGGAATTATCTTTGTATTTTTAAAACGTTTTTTGTTTTTTTAAATCGTTTTTTGATTTTTAAAAAACGTTTTTCTATTTTTAAAAACGTTTTTAAATTATTAAAAATATTTATAGTCGATTTATAACTATTTTAAAAATAGTTTTTGTAATTATTAACTATTTTAAAATGTTTTTTAAAACGTTTTTGTATTTTTAAAACGTTTTTTGAATTTTAAAAACGTTTTTCTATTTTAAAAACGTTTTTCAATTTTTAAAAATATGTATAAACGATTTATAACTATTTTAAAAATATGTTTGTAGTTATTAACTATTTTAAAACGTTTTTTGTATTTTTTAAAACGTTTTTTCATTTTTAAAAACGTTTTTTTATTTTTAAAATCGTTTTTCAATTTTTAAAAATATTTATAAACGATTTTTAAGTATTTTAAAAATATTAAATTATTTTTGTAATTATTAAACTATTTTTGTAATTATATATATAAATCATGTATAATAATAACTATTTAAAACAAAATATTAAAATATTTTTTTTAATTATTAAAAAAAACATTTTTAATATCTATAAAACTATTATTGTGATTAAAAACTATTATTTGGGATTTTTTTATAAAAAAAAAAATATATATATATATACAGGTCTCATGATGATCAGAGCCGACCTCGACAGCGTCGCAGTCGTGGTGGTACGGGGAGCCACTCCATTCAGGGTTCCGTATCGCCCCATAGCTCTTACCATACATCTCCCTCTCCAATTCCCTCTCATGCTCCTCCCGCTCCCATTGGTGCACCCACTCCTACTCCTGCTCCAGAGGGTCCTCCGGGAGTGATGAGAGTTGCGGAGTTTGTTCGACAGCCCGGTCGTGACCATCTTCCTTATCTCACTCCGTATCCACATGGACGGGGTCAAACATGGTAATTAAATTGTTTTTTTCATTAAAATTTGATTCATTTTTAATAATTTGTTCTTTTTATTAGGTTCAACCGATCCTCGAACGGGATCAGCGCATGGATCAACCGTATGATGTACTCGGCCCTCGACAAGGGACATCCGACTTTCACCGACTTCCCTGTCGACAAGCAGCATCTGTGGTTTCAACAGTTTGCGGTAAGTATTCTAATTTTTTTACTTATATTTTTAATCTTTAATATAAATTTTTTACTAATATTGTTTTATTTTCAGCAAGAATTCAACTGGAATGCCGATGAAACTTTGTATATCTATCACCACTTCGTCCATAAAGTTATGGAGAACTATGGGAAGCAGATCCACGAGTGGAAGAAGAAGTGGGAAATAAACAAGGTTCGTTTTCATTTATTAAACAATATTTTAATATAATAAAATATATTTTTTTTATTTAACAATTTTTTTTTATTAAAAGGTCCCAAAGTCGATGAACCCCACGGTCTGGCAGGAGTTGGGTGTGCATTGGAGTAAGAATGAGACAAAACAAACATCTTCCACCAACTCCACCAACCGCATGAGCGACCGTAAAGGGAAGGGCATCTTCAAGCATAACTTGGGTGCTCAATCTATTGCCACTCTCGGGGATCGCATGGTAAGCTAGTCTTTTTTTATTCTATTAGTTAAGTTTTTAAATTTTATTTTTGTGCATTTCTTCTAATTACTAATGTTTGTTTAATTTATGTTTTTTTTCAAGGCGGAAGAAAATGAGGGCGAGCCGGTTGATGATCTCGCCCTAATGAAGAGGGCGTATACCAACAAGAAGACCGGCGAGATTGATGATGGTGTTGTGAAGGATGTGGTCACCCTTATCGACACTCAGCTGGAAGACGAAGTGTCTCAACTTCAAACCGAGGATGACGATTCGACGGTTCGACCTACTTGCCTCGGGTTCGGATCAACGAAATCGTTGAATCGGTAAGTTCTTTTTTAAAAGTTCAATTCATCTTTTCTATTATTTAAATTTGGCACTTTTCTATTTCAGTCGGTTCCAAAGAAGAAGGGCCGTTTGTTCGGTTTGGGTCGTCGGTCCCGGTCGGTTCCGTCTTCTGCTGCACCACCGCCATTTGTTGATCCAGAAGTACTAATGGGTCAGTTGCAAGACAAAGATGATCGAATATCTGCGTTGGAGACCCAGATGGCGACTCAACAGGCGGGCTTTGAGGCACAGAGGAGGCTGAACGAGCAAATGATGGAGATGATGAGGAGGTTGCACCCGAACGAGGTGTTCCCGAGCATGCCAGACCCGAATTCCCAAAACCCGTAGTTTTTTTTTAAAAAAACTCTGAATGTTTTATTTTTATTTGTATGACTTTGAATTTTATATAATATGTTTTTTAATTTTAATTTTAATTTTATATTTTTGAATTTAAATTTCAAAAATTTAATTTTTTTAAAAAAAATATTCTTTTGGGATATTCCGAGGAACAGTGTCCCTCGGAATTTTCCGAGGAAAAGATCCCTCGGAAAATTCCGAGGAAAAGATCCCTCGGAAAATTCCGAGGAATAGAATCCCTCGGAATTTTCCGAGGAACATGTCCCTCGGAATTTTCCGAGGGATCTTTTCCTCGGAAAATTCCGAGGGACACTGTTCCTCGGAATTTTCCGAGGGACCTTTTCCTCGGAAAATTCCGAGGGACTCTGTTCCTCGGAATTTTCGGAAGTTTCCGAGGGACCTGTTCCCTCGGAATTATCCGAGGACAATGTTCCTCGAAAAATTCTGAGGGACTCTGTTCCTCGGAAAATTCCGAGGACTTTTCCGACGAACAGCCGTCCTCAAAGTTTCCTCGGAATATTGTTTCCTCGGAATTCCGTCAGAATTGTCCGAGGAAATTCCGAGGGAAAATGAAATTCCGAGGAGTTTTTTCCGAGGACATATTTCCTCGGTATGTCGTCGGAATTCCTTTATTCCGACGACTTACCGACGATTTCGGCCCTCGGAATGAGCCTGTTTTCTTGTAGTGCATATATAAAGAAAATTTACACATTCTCTTTCTTTCTCTCATATGGCTGCAACAAAAATGTAATGTTTCTCACTCTAAAAGTATTCAACCTCTCTCTAATCTCTTTAGACTTGAAAACACCTAACTTTATATTCATTTCTCATTTTTCTCTTATGTATTCTCACTAATTTATCTTGTTTTTTCAGATTTTTCATTACATGGTTAACATCTTTTATTCCTTTAAAGGTAGCTCTATAAATTTTGAATATGTATTTTTGGTGTGTTTTATATGTTAGATTCTAAGAAGTTGTATATTCAACTTACTGTAACAAGGTTAAATGGATGACCTTTTTGATTTCTATTTTGTGTTTGTGATAGTGTTCAATGGTTAAAGGTTTGTCCTTTTCTTTTTGATATGAAGAAGAAGAAGAAGATAACACAACATTTTATGTAGGTGAAACCTCTAAAGACATTAACAAGTTTAAAGGTTTGACCTTTTTGATTACTTTTTTTTTATAGTATTTTTTGGTTAATAATCTGATAATTTCTTTTTGGTATGAAGGAGAAAAAGAAAATATTTAGAAAGACTTGGAAAGACTTTTGGAAGACTTCGTGGAAGACTTACTGGAAGACTTCCTGGAAGACTTACTGGAAGACTTATTGGAAGACTTATTGGAAAACTTCTGGAAGACTTCCTGGAAGACCTCTAGAAGACTTCTGGAAGATTTCGGAAGACCTCTGGAAGACTTCCTGGAAGACTTCTAGAAGACTTCAGAAGACTTCTGGAAGACTTCCTGGAAGACTTACTGGAAGACTTCCTGGAAGACCTCTAGAAGACTTTTGGAAGACTTACTGGAACACCTCTAGAAGACTTCCTGGAAGACCTCTAGAAGACTTCCTGGAAGACCTCTAGAAGACTTCCTAGAAGACTTCTGGAAGTCTTCCACAAGTCTTCTATAAGTCTTCCAGAAGTCTCTCATGAAGACTTGGGAAGACTTATGGAAAACTTATGGAATACTTCGAAAAACTCCTAGAAGACTTCTGGAAGACCTCTAGAAGACTTCCTGGAAGACCTCTAGAAGACTTCCTAGAAGACCTCTAGAAGACATCATGGAAGACTTCGAGAAGTCTTCCACAAGTCTTCTAGAAGTCTTCCAGTAGTCTCCCATTAAGATGTTAATGATAATTTTGAAATTCTTTTGTTTATGATATATTTAATGATTATTACGTGTACTCTTTTAATTATGAATTATTTTGTAAATTTGAAAAGATGTTAATGAAAATAATTAGTAAATATGTTGATGTCTATAGTATTTTATTTTATTTTTTAAAAGTGCTTGACATTATTGGAACTTCATAACAAAAAAATTTTTTAACCATACTACCCAAAACAATATAAAATTTATAAATTTTGTAAAATTTATTACAAATTAAGAAAAAATACTTATCAACAAAACTTATTCAAATTCACCAAATATCAAACAATACATAAGTCTCATTAGAAAAAAATAAGTCTTCTCTCAAAAGACTTCTAGAGAAGTCTTCTCGGAAGCAGAAAATTTAAGCGGGAAATGAAAATTTAAGCGGGAACCTTAAATTTTAAGTAAAAATTGTAATTTTAAATTTCATAAAAAAATAAAAAGTATATCTTAAGATATAAAAAATACATTAAACCACATGACTTGATATTGTTGAAGTTACTTGACACTTTTGAAATTTAGAAAATATATATTGAAGTTACTTAACAAATTTTACAAAAAAGAACGTAGAAGACTTCCCTGTAAGTCTTCTCACGGAAAACTTCCCTGTAAGTCTTCTCACGGAAAACTTCCCTGTAAGTCTTCTCACGGAAGACTTTCTTGTAAGTCTTCTCACGGTAAGTCTTCTCACGGAAGACTTCCCTATAAGTCTTCTCATTTTAGCTAGAAACATTAATAAACATGAACGTTTGTAACCTCATAATTATCACTAATTAAGTTATGAATTTCACTTAAGAGCCATAATATTGACTAATACACATGAATTAAAAAGAAAAAAACAAAATTCATTTTACATTTTGATAAAATTGAAGTTTAACAAACATTGACGTAGAAGACTTCTTAGTAAGTCTTCCGTTTAGGTCACTTTTGCAATTGCAAATTTATGAAGGAAAACTTCTTAAGAAGTCTACTCTACAAAATACATCTTGAGAAGTCTTCCTTTGTAAATATTTGCTTACTTTTGATTTTGAATTTTTTTCAAAAATCTCAGAGAAAACATCTCTGGAGTCTTCTATGATAAAAATGTTAGTTTTGCAATTGATCAAAGTTTGTCAAAAATTTGACTTTTTATAGAAGATTTGTAGAGAAGTCTTCTTACATTCACATGAAGTCTTCTTGGATTACTTTTTCAATTGACTATATTTGAATTTTCCAGAGAACACTTCTTTATAAGTCTTCTGAGAGAAGACTTCATGGGAAGTCTTCTATAAAAATTCAAATTTCTGACAAACTTTGGTCAATTGCAAAAAGTAATGGCATTTTCGTAAATAACTTAAAAATCTAGGGTGAATAAGACAAATTAAAGTTCCAAAAAAATTGTGGGTTAATTTTGCATTTGATTTGAAATTTTGAGTCACTTTTGCAAAACCCCCATAAGTATAACTAGTTTTCCATGTTTCGTTACTACAAAATAGTTTCAGTTAACTAAACTAACGGGTTGTTTATTTATATTTTATAAAAAAGTTACAGTCATATAAATATAAATAAATTTTCATATTAAATTAAATATCTATATAAATAAAATGCAATAAATTTACATCAAATAAATTTTAGAATTAATATTTATCAAAAATATATCATACTATTAATTAAATAAATTACATATATTTTACTAAAACCCAAAAATAAAAGAGATGAAATGACTCAAAATTAAATTAAATAATATCTAATACTTATATTAATATCTGATGACACATTGAATTAACTACATTGAAAAATAAATATAATAACATGAATAATTATAAAAATGTTCGAAATATGTATTATCTAAAGATAAATGCTTAACACTAATTATAAAGTGGTTATAATATGAATCAAATTATTAGTAAAATAAATTACACAAAATAATTATAATAATGTTAATTAAGCTACCCAAAACAAATATTCTGCAACTAAAATCTTTCTTAACACTAAATAACATTCAGTTAATTAAAAAAATATTCAATTAATTTATGAAATTTGTTTAATAATTAAATATTTTTTTTGTCATCGCTCTGATCATAATCGAGTTTATGTTAATTAAGGACCATACACTAATGTGCATTTCATAACTACAGAAAACTAGTGTGGATCCAACCGGTTTATGAAAAAATCATATAATTTAAAAGAAATTGTCAAAAATATCATAATTTAAGTACCACTTTGCAAAAATACACATTATCAAAAATATATTAACATTTAGATTTAAATTTTATTGATTATTTTTAGGGTTTGGTGTTAAAAGGGTGAGGTTGAGTTTTTTATTTTTTTATAAAGATTTAAAAAAATTAAGTAAGTTTATTTTCATCAAAAAATTAAGATATTTTTACAATTTTCATTCATTAAAAGTAAATTTATAAAGTGGTATCAAACCAGTGGTAGAAATACTATTTCTCCATAATTTAACCGTACATATAAAAATGGTAAAGTTGCCCCTTAAGCGAGTGGACATGTTTATACGTCCGAATTTTAGAATGTCGATTATAATTGTTTCTAGAAAGTTTCATGTGTCATGCACACTCATAATAATTATTTTAAAATATATTAATTTCTCAAGTAAAAATTCAAATTCTCAATTGATAGAGTAAAAAACTTATTTTAAAAAAAAAACAATGACATTTTTGTTTTGCCATCAATCCCCCAACTACCATAACAATCAATTTGAAGGTCTTAATGAGAAAAACTAATTTTTCTCTTAGTATCTCATTTGTTGTGCATTCAAACCACATGTCTTTCACTTTCCTTAAAAAATAATTCAAAAAACCCAAGATTTTTATTCCAAACTTTGTAATGTTCATAGAGTAACAGATTGGTAGCTTGAGTATTGAAGTTCTGTGTGCTTGGAGAAGCCTAAGCAAGTCATATGACGGTCCAAGGTATGAAATCGATATTGTTCTGATATTTTCGCGAAGAAGACTTCTAGAGAAGTCTTATGGTCAATGCATATGTTAGTTTTGCAATTGACCTTTTGCATGTTTTGACTAGAAGACTTCCCCAGCAGTCTTCTAACTTTCCTTTGATTACAAAAAAAAACAAGCAAAATCGAGAAGACTTCCCTAGCAGTCTTCTCGGATAAACAGGTTGGTTTTGCAATTGACCAAAATTTGTCAGAAATTTGACTTATGTAGAAGACTTCTAGAGAAGTTTTATTTTTTATAACGTGAAGTCTTCTCAGCGTCGCCAGAAGTCTGCCTGGGTTACTTTGCAAATTGAGAGTTAATAGCAAAACATTAAATATTAATGAGAAGACTTCTCTAGAAGTCTCCCGCTATGCTAATGAAGGAGAAAGTTCGAATGGGATAGTTGACACCAATATCTATGTCAGCCAGATTTATCACTAAAGCGGCATTGGTTTCAGAGTTGCGGTTGACAGCGGTGAAGCATAAATTCTCCTTCAAAATATACAAGACCACTAAAACCCTACTTGTAGCAAAATATCGCGTTCCTGGGTGCAAATGGAAGCTTAGAGCGAGTGTGAAACATGGAACAAACACGTTTTGGGTAACAAAGTATGTGAAGACTCATACATGTTCTGTGTCTGAACGACGGGCTCACCGGAAACATTTTACTGCGAAGTATGTTGGTCAGCTTTTCATTGATCGCGTTGGAATCATTGATGGGTTAAATCCAAAGCATATCCAAGATGCTATGAGGAACATGTTTGGCATGACTCTAGATTACACCACTTCATATAGAACATTGTTACATGCTCAAAAATTGGTAAGAGGATCAGCAGAAGAAGGGTATGAGAGGCTGCCTTCATATTTGGAGCAAATCACGTTAGCAAATCCGGGTTCTAAGACTAGTATAGAACTTGATGCTGAGAATAGATTTAAGTATCTATTTATATCATTTGGAGCTTCTATTGCTGGTTTTCAGTATCAGAGAAGGGTCATCGTGGTGGATGGGACTCACCTAAGTGGGAAGTATGAAGGTGTTATGTTAGTTGCAGCTGCACAAGATGGTAATTTTCAGATATTTCCGTTGGCTTTTGGAATCGTAGACATAGAAGATGATGATGCTTGGGAATAGTTTTTCACACAACTGAGGAGTTGTGTATCTGATCAGCATGCTTTGATGATAGTTTCCGACCGGCATAGAGCCATTAAAGCGCGTGTGAAAAGGTGTTCCCTTGGGAAACCCGAGGAATATGTTATTATCATCTACAACAGAACATTGTCCAAAAGTATAAAGGGAAGCATCTATTGTACTTGGTTAAAGGCGCTGCTTATGCTCATACACTCTTCGACTTTAACCGCTACATGGAGGAGATCCGAAATGCTAACCCGACACTGGCAACATATTTGGAGGAAGCGGACGTGAGACTATGGTCACGGGTTCATTGTCATGGAGAAAGGTACAATATAAAAACGAACAACATAGCTGAATCTATTAACTCCGCTCTCAAGAGAGCAAGAGGATTTCCCATAGTTTTTCTTTTGGATTTTATAAGGGAAAAGTTGGGAAGGTGGTATTCGAAAATGCGAGAAGATGCTTTGAATCTCACAACTGAACATAGTCGGGGAGTTGAATACTTATTAGCGATTCGTGAGGAGTTAGCGGATAAGATGATTGTCCAACCAATTGATGGAAGTCGACTCTTTATGGCAGGTGGCAAACGTGACTCTGTTGTCGATTTGGAACATAGTAAGTGTGATTGTGGTGTCTATGGAATCGAGATAATACCTTGCTCGCATGCTATAGCAGCTGGAACCTTTGCTAATCGGCATATTGCAACACTTGTGTGCCCCCTATAATCGGCATCTTATTAGAGGATCACTAACACATATTCGTCAAATTCAAAAAAAAAAAGTTAAGAAGATAGATTTCAAAATCTACGCCCAAAACTACCTACAATACTATCACATATGTTACTAAACCCTAAACCAATGAATACCATGACTCATTCTACATTAAATCATCTAGGTTGAAAACAATTCAATTTTAGGTGATATAAATTTACATTATTTACAAATGTTTGTGGTTACATGATTTCTATTTTTCCTCTATATAAATATTTTTTATGAATTTTATAAGTTATTTTTAGGATTTATTGTTTGAGAAGACTTCTACAGAAGTCTTCCGGAGAATACATACATGGAAGTCTTCTCAGAGAAGACTTTCGGAAGACCACTGGACGACTCACGGAAGACGTCCGGAAGACTTCTTAGAGAAGGCTTCTAGAGAAGTCTTCCGTAGGAAGAAGTCTTCCGTAGGAGACTTACAGGGAAGTCTTCTCACAGAAAACTTCTATAGAAGTCTTCTCACGCGAAAAGGTTATTTTGGTAAAACTGAATACAGTTTTTTTGTTTGCTCACAACGAGTTTATTGTATTTTCACTAGCCTTTTGAGTTACTTTTGCATTTGATTGAATTTGGGGTACACTTTTGCATTTGAAATCAAGTTTTGAGTCAATTTTAGCAATTTCCCCTATTATTAATACAATTATTACCGTACATTTAAACTTCTATAATTGAAATGTGTATCATTTAAACTTAAGTCATGTCGTAATTACATAATATCTATGTTATCTTTTGATTAGCCATATCATTATTTTTATTAGAATGATTGTGATGGTAAATAATGTCTCCAGAATCCCACAAAAAGATTAAAAAGTAGAACTAAAAACATTTCTTATGTATTTGTGGAACAATTATACAAAAAAATTTGTAATCATTTATCTCCTCCTATATGCTGTTGTATGCATCCATCCGACAGCAAGGGTCAAGATCAAACCTTGATTTTGCTACAGTTTTCCAAATTGATGATAAATTGACTTTACACCATATAGAAACTTGTATACGTCCATGGATACTCAAACAACCGTCAACAGCTCCAACGATGCTGAATAATAGACATGGCCAATGCTCTGATTATTGGTTGGATCTACAGTAGTGTGTAGAATCAAATTACGTCTCTTAACCTAAATTATCACTAATCATCCAATAATTGGATAAAGGACAATAGGTCACTGACAAACGAATGCAAACAAAGATAGCACACAAAATTGGACATATATATTGACACAAGTCCATTGCATATGAACATTCTTTTTTTTTTTTTTTTTTTTTTTTTTTTTTTTTTTCATATGAACATTCTTGATTTTAAATATTGAACCGAATTAAATGTCTCTTGAACAACTTACTAAGTAAATAGCAGGCGAGTCTTTCTGGTGACTAACAAAAACAGATCAGGATGCAGAAGCACATTTCAAGAATGGCGTCATGCAGTCGATCGATGTTTTAAATAAGGACCGTATCAAATCATGTTTTAAAAAAAAACAGATCATTTTTTCTATTTCTATTGCTCGATCCGAGGCCATTATAATTATCCAGTAAAGCGAAATTATATAAGTACGATTTTGGATATGGTATAAAGGTTCATACTTATGTGTAAAAACATTATTAGGAGATATGCGTAGCTATTTTGATTTATAATTTTAAAGAATACATAGAGAATATACAAATATTACCAGATACCACAAAACGAATATTTAGTAAAATATAGGAAAATAATTTTTGACAAATATATACGAAGACTCTGGAAAATATAAATTTTAAGATACCACAACTTTTTTCATTAGTTAAAGTTCAGTTCGTTTCTTAAACTGAGTAGGAGTAAATTTATTTTTCCTTGGTTTGAGAATTGTTCATGATTTTATATTTATCATATAAAATATTAAAATAGAATAAGATGACGTTAGCTCAGAAAGAAGATAAAAGAGTTGCATTATCCGAACATGTTAATAGAACATGGGTTTGATCAGAACCTAACACCACTTTTCAGGAAGCTTCGTGTTTGGTTTCGTATACAGAGAATTCTGAGTGTAAAGATACAATCCCCTGCTATAACATAAACCTAAAATGGCCTCACCTTCTATAGTTATAGTTATATATATATATATATATATATATATATATATATATATTGTAATACGACGTAATCTGTGTTATATTTTAGCCGGGGTGCACTATATGAGGTACAGAACATCAAATTTTTAAAATATAGTTTCGGCAACTACCGTAGGATTGGTGAACCTAATTATTTGAGCCATTAAGAGATTATTACACATAAACAAATGGAAAGAAATATTTCCATTTAGAAGAACAATTATTCTTTTTCGAATTATGTCGGATATAGCTTTCAACGTTGGAGATAAAGCTGTACTCAATGCAATAAACTAATAAAAACATGCGAGCAGCCTTATTCCTGGAACATGCACATATATACATACATACAACGCCTTATTCCAAGACATGCACCTCTTAAGACACAAACCTTCCTTCTTCTCTCTCTCTCTCTCTCTCTCTCTCTCTCTCTCTCTCTCTCTCTCTCTCTTTAACATCAATAGTAAGGTTCTTGAGCTCTTTGATGGAGGAATGTAGCAGTAGTGAATCCGGTTGGACGACTTATATTTCATCTCCAATTAAAGTAGACGAAGATGACGTGGTGGATGAGGGCTATTATGAAGGGTATAACATCTATAACTATTATAAAAAAGGCGAAAATGAAGAAGAGAAGAATAAAGATAGCGATGATTCAATGGCCTCGGATGCTTCGTCTGGGCCAAGTTATCAGCGGCATCACCAAAAGAACAACAAAAGTGGACCAATTAGAGAGGCGTGCAATTTGAAGAACGGCAAAAGTAGTAAGAGTAATGATGATCATAAGAAAGCTGGTTGTTCACACAAGAAAAAAGAGAAGAAAACCAAAGTAGATAAGACTACCTATAGAATGAAGTGATTAAACTACGTACGAAGGTTCATTCTTTATTATGTTCTTTATTATATTCATGAAGTGTTCTCATTGATTCCGTAGTAGTTGTAGTCACTTTGTTCTTAAATTTGTGAATCGATATTTCTCAGAGAAGGAAACTATATAATGATGGTGATGATGATGTCTAATTAAATGTTGTCGTGATTATACGTACATATATGTTGAGGCTTTCTGTGTTTTGGGTGTAAAGAGAATGGATCCACCGCAGACACATGCCACCAACATGGCAACTCTTCCACAGCAACTTAATATTTAATCTTTATTAATATAATATTTCACAAATTTAAGCTACAAATAATGTGGTTAAGTCTGTCATGATGCAATAAATTATCTACTTCACCAATCATTACTTTGTAAAGATCCAATGTTTGATGTCAAAAAAAATCCAATGTTTAGAATAATTCGTTACAATTTTAAAAGAACTTTCTTTTCCTCGATTTTTTATAATTGTAATAATTCACATGTATCTAAGTATTGTTTTAACTTCTTCTTTTTTGAAAAAAGCTTTTGTTTTTACTTATTTAACATAATAAAGTAGACTTTTTTCTCCCTTGGGGCAAAAAAAAATGACACATGGCAACTTATGCCATCTTTTTATTTTATTTTTATTTTTTAATTTTAATAACGTCATTTATGTTTCATATGATCAAGCGTTATATGATCATATGAAGAGACTTCACGAGATTATCTTAAAGTGACTTTTTGTGATGGATCTGAATCAAAATCAAAAGTCAGGAATATAAAAGGCTTTCTTCTGTCCGATATGAACCATCCTTTTGTTTTCCCTCACTCCTCATCAAATCTCTCTCAAAAATCCTAAATATTGAATCCACGATGTTCTCTGGTGTGACTACAGCTGTTACTACCATCGCAGCAGCCACTGCCAAGCTCTGGGAAGGATGAACAGATGGCTAAAAACAATTTGGCGATTACTTCTGCTGCGAGTCTTGCAGATACCCACTGCCGGCATAGCCACATTTTTACTAATTTCAAAAATATGTATTTTGGGTTTTTTAATTTGATTTTGATAAAGAAAATCAATCATTTGATCTTATGGGAAACATCCTTAATACTTCTTGACAATACAATCGTCATTTCTAAAGTTCTTATATTGAAAATCTAACAACATATTCAGGGATTAGTTCAAGATAGGTACTTTATGAAGAGATCAACAATGTTTGGGCATTTGGTGCATAGGCTTAAGAGGAGTGACTACATTGAAAGTGAGGGCTAATAAAGGAAGTTTGGAAAATTGCATCAGTGATTTAACTGGATTAATGACTCATTACTTCTGAAAGATGCATCACCATTAATATGGTAGCATTGGAGGCTCGAGTAGTAGTCACAGTGGCAAACTTATACAAGAGGAGATCTTCTTGGGAACTGGTAGCAGAGAATGACTCGCAAGAGGCTGTAAACTTCTCAAACGTACTCGCCAAGGTAACAAAGATTATCAATTCTCTTATGTTTAGTTTACGTTTTAGTTCTTGAATATTTGCCCATGCTTTCTTACTTTTTCAAGTGATCTCTACTGGAAAATATTCATGCTTACATCAACAAGATGAATCAGAAACAAATCGTTGATCTGATAACTAAGATAAAAGAGGCCAAATTATTTGTGAACAGTGGGTAATCTTTAGCTAGCTTCACATGAATGTGAACTTTGTTATCTTAAACACATTATATTTCAAATGGCGGGATAAGAAGAGAAATCAGAATCAAAACTAAAGCTGATAAAAAACATTCATTATGGCAACGGTGATGATAATGAATTTATAGGATCCACATTTGTCTCTTACTCAAGATTCTTCTTAGAGAATTACCAAATGAAAGACTGTAAAAGAAATATCTTGGCATTGTTATCTAGGCTTTTTAGTGTTCGTTTATTTAGTGATGAAGAGATTTTATGTTCCGATCATATATATATATGTACACACATGCTTGTGACTAAGTTTGCAACGTCTCAGGAACGAAGAAGTTGCCAGTGAGGAAGTTCGTTATTAGGATATCAAAATGTGGTTCCCACTTGCTGTTTTCATCCATGATTATATATAAATAAGCAAGATGAAGGAGCTCTCAAGTATCTCAAAGATTTCAAGTGGAATATGGTTGAAGAACCTAAAGAGTTCACACTTGAGATTTTCTTTGTAGCCTATTGCAATGAATAACAATGAATTTGGCGGTGAGGAGATTCGTTATTAGGATATGTGTTTTTTTTAAAACAAATCTTCTTTTTTTTTTGATATTTTCCCATGATTTTAGATTAATAAGCGAGAAGAAGGAGCTCTCAAGTATCTCAAAAATATCAAATGGAATAAGGTTGAAGAACCAAAAAGATTCACACTTGAACTTCTCTTTGATCAGAACTCTTACTTCGAGGACATTGTCTTCACTAAGACATATGTATCACATGACTGATAAAGACAAGCTTATCCTGGAGAAGACCATTGGGTATGATCTTCTCCTCTAACAACGTATTTTATGTTTTTGTTTCTTGATCCTTAGTTGTTGTATCTATATATATATATATATATATATATATATATATATATATATATATATATACATTCTCTGGTCATGGCATATATATATATTCTTTAAATGCAAAAAAAAAGAAAATCGATTGCGTATTTATAAACATGTCCAATGTGAGAGAACGAGGAACTCGAGTTTACTAGATAAGGGAAGCCAAAAGCGAGAAGAGAAAGAGTCGAGAGATTCATCATGCGTGTTGAATTTATAACCATTTTAATTATAGGTTTACTAAGATCATGTAAACATTTTTCTACGTAATAATCTAGCTAGAGAATTTTTTTTTTTGGGGGGGGGGGGAGGGGGGTCAAAGTGATAAAAAGATGGGTGAATTGGTGAAATGATTATATTGAGAACAAAAATTAGCAAAATAAACCATGTAATAAAGTAGCTGGTGGGTGTAACATTTTTGCTTATTGTTGAACAAGTTTTTCTTTTGATGCGCGTGTGTGTTTGATGTGATGTAAAAACTGACAAACTATACTATATCATATTATGATACAAATAGTATAGAATAATTAGTTCATATCAATTACAACTCAAAGATAAGAAAGCGAAAGCGAAAAAAATGTAGAAGAAAAAATATTATAACATATTGTATTATTCTTATAAAATATAATAGTATACATCATTTAATTTATGTTAACTGTTGTAACTGTGTGAAATATAAGGGAAAGAAAGAAGAGGAGGAGAAAGAAGAAGAATAAGTAGTAGTAACATTTTATACTATGTTTATAAAATAAAATAGTATAATATAATCTTTCATTATAATTCTATCAGTCAACCCAAGCAAATAAAAATACTCCACCCTCAAAACAGAATATGGCTCAAAACATATTATAATTTCCTATTATCAATTGTCCTAGTTAACCCAAGCAAAAAAAAAGAAAGGAGAGATGAAGAGAGAGAAAGAGAGAGAGAAAAGATGAGGGTGAGGAAAAGAAGAGAAAAAAAAAGACAAGAAAAAGAATGAGGAGGATAACGAAAGAAGAAGAGAAGAAGCAGGTAAAGAAGATGAAAATAAAATGAAAATGACACATATTTTAACATATTATACTATGTTCATAAAATATATATAATCCTTTACTCAACCCAAGCATGAGAGAGATGAGAGAGAAAGAGAGAGAAAGAGAGAGAGATTATGATTCTATTCTATATTTTTTGTACAGTATAGAAAAAATAAATTTATAACTTATATAAATAAGAAATATAACTATACTATATAAATGTGTAATTAAGTATAAATTTAATGCTTATTTTATGTAATATAAATTAAATTTATAGAAATATATGTCGGGCTTTTAAATTTTTAAAATATATTATATGTAGAAAAAATCTATACTTTTATTATGTAAAATATAAAACTAAATAATTATATTAGACAAAATTAATAACTAATAAAAATAGAAGGGAAATTGACAAAAAGAAAAGAAGGAAAAGAAAAACTAAAAAATAATTCTAGACAATCCTAGATATAGAGAGACAACGACAATTAATATATAATGTATGAATTGTATTCTAATCCTATTTTTTAATATTTTTTTGGTGAATTATTTTTTTTTATGGTTATTAGGTGCAAATTCCCAAAAATATTAATATTTATATCGAACCAAAATTGCAGACCATATAAATTTAGCTGACCAATATATTTGATTTTGAAATAAACCAAGTGAAAATTGGTTTATACAGGTTTTATACTTTCTTTGAAACATCGTATAAATAAAATATAAACTAAATGATTCTCCGGTCATGACAAGATATATATAATCGTAAATATAACAATTATTTTACATGGAAATATACATATTAAAAATAAAAATATTTTAGTCAAAAATAACGTATAATAAAATTTTAATTCATATCATCATCTCATAATTTTATATAATAAACTCACACAACAAACTAAAAGTCTAACATTTCAATTTTATTAGGCAGAAAACATAGTTTTAAATTTGTATACTAACTTATTTCAAAATAAATCCAATATATATGTATATCTATTCAAGTAAAAAGTAAAAATATATAAAAACTAAATAAAAATTTCGGGCGTAACCCGGTCAAATCCCTAGTATTACATAAAAGTAAATCAAATTTACAGCAAAACTCCTTAAACGAAAGGCAAATCTTTTCTGTCTCTCCCTTCCCAACTTCGTTTGGTGCTTTAGTTCCGTTGGTAATATCTTCAATGTTTAGCACCAAACTAAAGGTTATTCGATTTTCCAAGTTCCATGCTAGTGTTGGGCATTCAGGTTTTTGGTTCGGGTCGATTCGATTTATTCAGTTTTCGGGTTATTCGGGTTGATATGTTTATGAACCGTTTAGGAACCAGACACTTTTTGGATCCGTTCGATTCAGGTAATGTCGGGTTCGAGTCAGGTTTCTATTTTCTACAAAACCCGAAATGGAACTGAATTATAAATAATTCGGTTTGGTTCGAGTTTAAAGTCCAAAAACTAAAAAAATACCAAAAACCCGATTAAACCTGAAAAATATTCGGATAGTTCAAGTTTTTTTTAGATATTTTTATTTATAAATTATATTTTATTTATATTAAAATTTAAAAATAATTAATATTTTTAATATATTCAAAATATTCGGGTACCCGTTCGGTTCTCGGTTCGGTCCTTGTTCGGTTTCGGTTTTTCAACTTTAGAAATATAGGAACCGGTCAGGTGTTTGTAATTTTTGGTCCGGTTTCTGTCTTGTTTTTTTCGGTTCAGTTCCGGTTCAGCTTTCGGGTTTAGGATAATATGCCCAGGACTTTACGAGGCTATGATTTTTTGAAATTGAAATAAAGAAATGATAATTATGTTTTTAGTTTCAAAATCGGCAATCAACATGTCTTCCATTCATTTGAAGGTAAGATATTTACTTTTGCTTATTTAGAAATAACTAATCGAATAGTATAATAAAGGGTTAACTACTTTTCGATTTCACTGATAGTATTACATACTTTTTAATATGTAGAAATAAATGGAAGTTAGGTTAAATGATTTCTTTTATATTAAATTAATATATGATTTCAGGTATAATAACTTGAATCAGTTCAATTATTATTTTTAGTAAATTAGATTTTATGTATTTTTCTCAACTAAAGCTTAATTTATTTTGGTTCTAGTTAGATTAAAATAATATTATTTAACTGGATTTAGTTGGATTAATCCTCTTAGATTTGTAAATATTTTTTTATAAAATTCTTTATATTTTATTTGTAAATATATAATTTGATATATGTTGCTTTAGAAAAAAAAAGAGACAAAGCGTTAGTAATTTGAGTTGTACCATATAACCAATAATATTTTAAGAACTTATGAAATATATGAATATTCATAAAATAATTAATTATAAGATTGATTAATACTGTATTCATTATATTTGTTTATAATTTTTAAAAAATTATAAAATATAAATGTACACAAACTGTATAGAAAGTTATTCGAACGATTCTTTCGTAGGAACGAACCTGTCGGTGATTCGTCGCGAAAAGTGACGATTTTTTTTTTGACGGCATAATTTTGATGGCACGAGTTTGTCAGGAAAGACTTTTCCCGGCAGAATGTTCAGTCGGGATTTTCCAGGTTTCTTGTAGTGTAAGGTTGTGTTGCTACTCTTATGGCACGAATGCATCTCGCTTAATGCCAAAGATGATTCACGTGTGGATATTCCCCTCCTGCTGAAGAAACATGTTCAAGTCTAGAATAGAGAAGGCAAGTAACTTGGACAATATTTATGCATAAAGCTTTATTGATTGGTGATCTAAAACTCAGTGAGATACATGAATATAAAGAAAGCATGTCAGACTACTTCATCTAAGAAAAACCTAATCCCAAACCTATTTGGTTTGAGAGAACCAATGCCTAATTCTAGTGGGTTACATAGTTTCACTCCTAATTTTATTAACACTTGTTTTGATCCAAAAATACATTTATAAACTTGTCGGCTGGTCCTTTCTCTAATTCATGGGTTTCTTTTTCCTTTGCTTGGACGAATAGCATCAAGTGTCTAAATGTTTCTTTATGGACTTCGGCTCTTGTTCTTATTGTTGGTCCAACCGAGAAGACCAATGGGTCCTCAATCTGGTCACCAGCCTCTTCTTGGGATAGAAAGGCCTGGTCTCGTCCATTTTCTATTTGGAACTGATCGACCTCCATTTCTGACTCGACTAGATTGTTCATCATACTTTGTTGGACGAGCAAAATTCTCTCCTTGTTCTATGTTGAGCTCCAGTCCATCGTCTTCCATTCCTCTCCATTTCTTGACCAAACGGGTCCATTTCCATTGCACATATCCAGCTCGTCATTTCCCTCGTCAATTTCAAGCTCGCTTTCAGCTGCTTCTCCGGTTAAGTCCGGGTTGCCCAATCTGATCACTGAACAAGTCTTGTCCTATGGTGGCCACACCATCAAGGACATAACACATATCAGTTCATGGATATTGTCATTTGATTCATATGATTTTGTAGTTTACAGTACATTACTTTTTTTGTACGTTTGAAATTACTCTCGTTCATGTATCTAACTTGAAAGTATATCTATAAAATTAAATATTCAAAACTGAAATAACTTACAAGGTTTTTTCATATTACTTTGGTAGAGGCACAACAATGTTACTTGAGATTAAACAAATATTTTTCAACAATAAATATGGTGACTAAATGAAAAATTAGGGGTGAGACTTTGGGTGGTGTTTGGATTCGTTTCAGATCTATTCGAATTTCGGTTTTCAAAACTAGAGATTTAATTGAGCCTTATTTAAATATTTATAAATTTAGGTTCAGATTCTGATATCTCGTTAAATTGCGAAAACTAAAATCCAAATCTACGTTAAATCTTCCAAATCTAAAAATAAAATAAGATGCAACATATAAATTTGAATAATGTATGACCAACTACCTATAATTACCATGAAATTGGTTTGTTCTAAGTATTTTTTATGGTATTTGGAATATTTAATTTGGGCTATTTTATAGTTTTTATTTTTTTGGTATTTTGGATAATTACAATTTTTAGGTATTTTGAATATTCTAGATATTATAAATAAAAGTAACAGATATGTTTAAATATATAATTATGATTTGAGTATTCACGGTATTTCAAATATTTGGTTCAAGTCGATATCTTTTTTGATTCTTCGGATCGAATATTTTGTCCGGCCAAAGAGAAACATTAGAGCATCATTAACCCTAATACCCATTTGGGATGCTTATTTTTTCTAGTTTAAATAAAAAAAAATTAAAAGAAGATCAATCACGGGCCGCCACGTGTTAGTGGAGCCCGCAAACAGTACAAGAATTAGTTTTTAGGGGTGCTAGTGGGTCCTACCCCTTAGAGCATCAGCATTGGGGGATTTTAATTGATGTTCACATGATTTTCAATAAAAAGAAAGAATATAATAATGAAAGGGAGATGAACCTGGGAGAGAGAAGTTCATCCCGCTGAACCGAATCTTAACTATTCTGCAGGCCCCACGACACGTGGCGGCCCGCGATAGGTTCGGTTCTATATATATATTTTTTTTTTTAAAAAAAAAAAGAAAAATCAAACAAAAATTAAAAAGAATAAAATAATTAAAAAGCTACATGGAAAATCGATATTGAGAAGTTTGATGCTGCTGGTGCTCTTAAGCACCCCATTAAGCACTTTGGTTGAAGGTGCTCTTAGAAAATAGTTTTTTTTTTGTTAAAAGAATATCTTTTTAATTTGCTGCACGGCCAACAATCACCAAACTATGACGACTTCCATCTTTTCTTTCTTTCACCTCGCATTCTCTCTTTTCTTTTTTAATCGATTCTCCTCAGTTTCAAGTCCACGGAACAATGGCGATTGGAGATGAAATCCACAACGATAATGAAATGTAACAGGCTCACAAGCTTCCATCATCAAACTGGTTTGGTTTATTTAAATTTCAGTTTCTGCAATTTTCGGTTCAGTAACTTTGTGTTTTTTTTTTGTCCCACGTGTTTTGGCTTTATGGAGTCAGCTAATGACTCGTATGTGACAGTTAGTGATTTTCTTTTATGTACTGGATGACTGCTTTTGCAGAACAATCATCAGTTATCCTTAGAACCGTAATATATAAAGTATGGAGAATTGAATATTGTAAAAAATTAAAAATAATAATATTATATCAAATAATAAGAAAAAATGATACAGTTGCAGAATCGAGATATTATTTCTTTTCTTAACTCAAAATATATTCCATAGTGCGACGGTTCTATAACGTAATGAGTCCCATGATACAAGTGCAAAAATCTTTTGATCTGCGTCACTCTATCAGAAGCCTGACGAAACTTGTTTTATGTATACTCTCAGACTCAAACAAAATATCAAAGAAAAAAAAATGTGAGAGATTGCTGGTTCCTTATTTCCCCTTCTGAATGAGCTTTCACATGTTTATATTTAACTTCAAAAAGTTAAATAAAACGTTACACGTAGTCATGAATGAAATCAAAACGTATACATTGCTATTAAGTGCAATAATATAGTTGATTCTCCATTACTCACGTTTGACAAGTAATAATTAGTTTTGACCAAATAAATTCAAAACCAATATAATACTTTGTATGGGTTTTTCATTTTTATGTTCAAATAAAACATAAAAGATCATCATAAATAAAATTTGAAATATTAAGTTAATTGACATATTGTCCAATTATCAAATTCAAACTCAAATATCCAAAGTGATCTATTTGCTAAATATTTTATATTTAACCAAATTTAAAGCTTTACAAGCTTTTTATATCACTCACTTTCGACCTCCATTTCTGATTTAAAATAACTTCGATTTTGACAAACAAATGCACTATCTCATAGTGCTTACGGTGACGATATCATCGTGTCCAAATTCCAATCTTTCGACAGACGTCTCCGTCGAAAAAAACATCGGAAAAACGGTCCACACCCCTTTGTAAAAAATGAGTTCCAACAATCCCCCCACATGAATAGAAATGAATCTAGACACATGACTCAAGTAAAAAATGGCTTTTGAGAGCACGAGCGAAAAATTCACTGCATGATGAGTTGGTAGCATTTTTCAGCCTTGAACCAGTCATTGTTAATAGCTATCGGATTTACTCGAACAGGAGGTGAACATGATGTCTTGAACCCTCCGGACTTTGGTGTAAACCGAGACAATAGTTACAACACAGCTTCATTCTCTCACAAAACAAATTTCTCTATTGTGTTCATTTTGGCCGTGAACATTCCTGGTTAATCATGAGTGAACTTGGAGAATATAGCCTTTTATTCATTCTCCTAGAAACGACCCCATTTCACACTCACAAGGTGATTTGCGATTAGTTTTGTTTAGAGGAGTATCATGTACTACTACATTCGTATCTCAAAATTATGGACACAAATCATTAAAAGCAAATGCTTATCCTCTAATCCTTACATGTAGCACTGTTTAAACATCCTAGGAACTGCGTATAGACTAAAGTCTGACAGTGCTTTGGGCAGATTTAGTTTGACTTAGTTGTCTCCTTGAACCTATTTCTTGGGATCTCCAGTCATTTAGGTAGAGTTACCGCCAAACTTCAACTTAATTCATAGACTTTAAACCCATTCCTCTTGATGATTTGATAACTTGATCTCGTGACAAACTTTTAGTAAATGGATCCGCAAGGTTTTCATTTGTTCTGATGTAATCAATCGTAATTACACCAGTTGAGATCAAATGTCTAATGGTTTTATGACGTCTTCTTATATGAAGAGATTTACCATTATACAAATTGCTCAGTGCCAGGCCTATTGCCGCTTGGCTATCACAATGTATACGTAATGCCGACATTAGTTTATCCCATATTGGAATATCTTCCAAAAAAAATCTAAGCCACTCTGCTTCTTTGGCAGCTTTATCTAAAGCTATAAATTCAGATTCCATGGTTGATCTGGCCAAGAGAGTTTGTTTGGAAGACTTCCAAGAAAACTGCAGCACCACCAAGTGTAAAGACATATCCACTCGTGGATTTGGAGTTTTTGGAGTCGGAAATCCAGCTGGCATCACTGTATCCTTCCAAAACTGCAGGTTCTTTACCATAGTTTAGCCCATAAGTTTTAGTATGATGTACATAGTCCAATACTCTTGTTATGGCTTTCCAGTGGTTATGTCCTGGATTACTCGTGTAGCGGCTCAGTACATTGACTGCATGTGCTAAATCAGGTCTAGTACAATTTGTCAAGTACATCAAGCTTCCGATGACACGCGAATACTCTGACTGTAACACTGCTTCACCTGAATTTTTTGTCAAGTGAAAACGAGAGTCTACAAGAGTTTTTGCCTTTCCTTTCGAGTAGGATTTAAACCTCTCAAGTATCTTTTCAGCATAATGAGTTTGAGATAAGATGATTCCTTCGGAATTGCGAAAGATCTTGATCCTTAGGATAACATCAGCTAGTCCCATATCTTTCATTTCGAACTTGCTACTTAGTATGTTCTTTGTTTGACTGACCATGTCTTTATTACTCCCAATAATAAGTATGTCATCTACATACAAGCCAAGCAAAACGTACCCATGTGGCTTACTTTTGTAGTATATACATTTGTCACATTCATTAATGCTGAAACCATTTGACATCATAACATTGTCAATTTTTTCATGCCATTGTTTTGGAGCTTGCTTAAGTCCATACAAAGACTTCACAGGTCTACAAACTTTATGTTCTTGTCCTGGGACAATTAACCCTTCAGGTTGTTTCATATAATTCTCTTCTTCTAAATCACCATTTAGAAATGCAGTTTTTACATCCATCTCATGGATTTCTAGATTTCTCAATGCTGCAATTGCTATCAACATTCTGATCGAAGTTATTCTCGTTACCGGAGAATAGGTGTCAAAGAAATCTAAGCCTTCTTTTTGGTGAAAACCTTGCACCAAAAGTCTACACTTGTACTTATCAATTGAGCCATCAATATTCAACTTTCTTTTGCAAATCCGTTTACACCCCAGGGCTTTAAACCCTTGTGGCAAATCGGTTAAATACCAAGTATGATTTTGCATAATGGATTCGATTTCACTATTGAAGGCTTCCTTCCAAAAATCAGGGTCTGGTGTAGACATAGCTTCAGCGAAACTTCTTGGTTCGTTCTCTAGAAGAAAGACCATAAAGAAATCTTCACCATAAGATTTTTCTTTACGACCTCTTTTGCTACGTCTAGGTTCATCTTCATATAGTTCTGCATCATCAAAAGATGTGCCAGAAGTGCTCGCCTCATGCCCAAAGGTGTTTGCATCTCTTTCTTCACGAGTTCGTTTTGGATTTTCTCTGTTCTTACACGAAAACACGTGTTCGAAGAAAGATGCATTCCTTGATTCCATAATTGTATTAACATAAATGTCTGGTACATCTGACTTATGAACCAAAAATCGATAAGCACCACTATTATGGGCATATCCGATGAAAATACAATAAACAGTTTTAGGTCCGATTGAAACCATTTTGGGAGGTGGTACTGTGACTTTTGCAAGGCACCCCCACACTTTCAAGCATTTGTACGAAGGTACAACACCTTTCCAAAGTTCATATGGTGTTTTACCAGTGACTTTGTGCGATATTTTGTTGAGGATATAATTTGTGGTAAGCAACACTTCCCCCCCCCCCACATGTTTTAGGCTAACCCAGATTCCTGCAACATCGCATTCATCATCTCTTTAAGAGTTCAGTTTTTCTGCTCCGCAACTCCGTCAGATTCAGGTGAATAGGGAGCAGTTGTTTGATGAATGATGCCATGCTCTTTACAGAACACATCAAATGGTCCATCATACTCGCCTCCTCTATCACTTCGAACTATCTTTATAGTTCTATCGAGTTGGTTTTCAACCTCGAGTGTATACTCTTTAAATTTTTCCAAGGCTTCATCTTTGCTTCTTAGCAAATAACAATATTTTGTACAATCATCTATGAAAGTCACAAAATATTTTTTTCCACCTCTAGTATGAACAAATTTTAAATCACACAAATCTGTATGAATTAAACCAAGAGGTTCAGTTGTTCTCTCAACATGAGGGAATGGAGTTTTTGTGAGTTTTTCTTGAACGAATACTTCACATTTCTCTTTGCTTGATTTGCATTTCAGAATTAAGTTTAAATTAATTAATCTTTTCACGGATTTATAATTTACATGACATAATCGTTCATGCCAAACCTTGAACGGTTCAACCAAATAAGCAATTGGTTCATTTGTGGATAAAACTGTCTTAATACACATTTTGACCAGTCCATCCTGAACATATCCCTTGGCTAAAAAAAATATCATTCTTTTTTAGCACAAGTTTACCAGATTCGAAAGTTACAACAAATCCAGGTTTGCTTAATAACGAACCAGAAATAAGATTCTTTTGCATATCTGGAACATGTTTAACATTTTTGAGAGTAATCTCTTGTCCAAAAGTTAGCGCAAGTTTCACTTCACCACAACCTTCAATAATAGACGAGCCGGTGTTACTCATAAACAACCTCTCCTCAACATTGCATTTTTGATAAGTACTAAACATATCCTTATCAATGCATATGTGAGTCGTGTCACCTGTGTCATACCACCAGTCTTTTAAATTAGCCTCGATTGTATTGACTTCTATGACCATAGCACAAGTGTCATTTTCAATTAGGTTGCCATAAGGCCTCTTTTTGTCAAGCTTGTTACTTATGTAAGTTATAACCATTGACGGAATCTGAATGCTCTTTTCAGCAGAAATCTCAGTTCCCATAGCAAATGGAATCATAAATAGCAGACCACTCTCAAACTGAATTTGAGGCGTCGACTCATTTAACCCATTGCCAATCACATTACCAAATCCACTAAAGATTGATATACTTGTGTTGTAAGACATATTTAATTTTGAATCTGCTCACAAAATCCAACAAAAAAAATAGTATAAATCAATACCCAAATAATAATCAATTTAAATAAAAAAATTAGAATATAAATTTCTGAACTTTAACGGTGCGACTCTATTACTCGCAAAAGGAAATAATTAAACCGGTCAAATGATAAATTAATCTTGCTGACTTATCCACTAGAAACGATGAGAAGAAATATTAGTAACTAAGAAACGTTTGATTGCTCAAATTAATTTCTATCACACTATCACAACTATCACTTTGCTGAATAAACAAATGGAGGAAAGATGATGCGAATGATTTTAATACAGCAACGACCAAAAAACACAACAATGGCCAAACTAATAAATTATAATATTTGATCAAATTCAATTACTCAAACATTTTACCTTTTACCTAAAAAATAAGAGAGAAAAAACGAACGAAATTAATTTCAGAAGATGTGCTTAAATATTAAGCAAAAGACGATGAATCGGTTTACCAAGATTGAAGCAAAACCAACGATTTGACAAATAACACAAAAAATGAACTTTGATGCAGTTTACCACACTGGAATATGATTAAGGGGCTGACTGGGGTAACCGCACCGGTTGCGGCTGCGGTTGCGGGCGTTTGCGGATGCAGGTAGTTGCGGTTTTATGCGTTATTAAGAGATTTGGACGACTGGTAAAACAATTAAAAATTGTTGCGTTTGTGGGATACTTATGACTGTTTAACCACCAAATATAGCAGTTGTTAAATATAAATGAACAATATTTATATTTTATATAATTATAAAAATAATGAAAATCATATTATTATAATAAATATAAAAATTATATTTATAAAATTATACTATTAATTTTAATAAAAAATATAGAAATATTTTTCTTTAAAGTTTTATAAAACAAAATTAAAATATAATATATATAAATTAGTATTTATATTATTTCAATTTAAAATTTTAATTGAATTTTTTTTATTTTTTATTTATATAGTTTTTTGGAAAAAAAAAATTTACCCTCCCGCTACCGCCCGCAACCGCAAACGCTAGCTGGAACCAGCTTTTGAATTTTAGAGGTTTATAGCGGTTTGAAGCGGTTTGAAGCGATTTGTAGCGTTTTGTATGATTGTTACAAAACGCCAACAACCGCTACCAACCGCAAAAGCTGCGTTTGCGGGTGGTAGCGGGAAAACCAGTCAAGCCCTAAAGCTAATCCACCAATAAAATCAAAAGACAGGTCACGGGTTTGCAGAAAAAAATTATTAAAAATAAATCAGAAATTCCTGCAAAATAAAAAAGGTAAGCGTAAAGATTAAAAATTTAACGCTGACACCGAGAACTATTGGAGTTGATCCAATTCCAACACCTTTTTAGAAATATCAATCAACATATTCTTAAAAAAGAACTTTTACAATAATCAGTCTGGTTAGTGCAAAGCAATAAACAGATATTTTGAGTTAAGACTGATAGAACCGTAATATATAAACTACGGAGAACTGAATATTTTAAAGAATTAAAAATAATAATAATATACCAAATGATAAGAAAAAGATGATACAATCGCAGAGTCGAGATATTATCTCTTTTCTTAACTCAAAATTCTTCCCGTAGTGCGACGGTTCTGTAACGTAATGAGTCCTAGGATACAACTGCAAAATCTTCTCATTTGTGTCATTCTATCAGAAGCGTAACAAAACTTATTTTGTGTATACTCTCAGACTCAAAAGAAACATCAAAGAAAAAAAAATGTGAGAGATTGCTGGTTCCTTATTTCTTCCCTTCTGAATGAGCTTTCACATGTTTCTATTTAACTTCAAAAAGTTAAAGAAAACGTTACACGTAGTCATGAATGAAAACAAAACGTATACATTGCTATTAAGTGCAATAATATAGTTGATTCTCCATTACTCACGTTTGACAAGTAATAATTAGTTTTGACCAAATAAATTCAAAACCAATATAATACTTTGTATGGGTTTTTCATTTTTATGTTCAAATAAAACATAAAAGATCATCATAAATAAAATTTGAAATATTAAGTTAATTGACATATTGTCCAATTATCAAAATCATTTTCAAATTCAAACCCAAATATCCAAAGTGATCTATTTGCTAAATATTTTATATTTAACCAAATTTAAAGCTTTACAAGCTTTTTATATCACTCACTTTGGACCTCCATTTCTCATTCAAAATAACTTCGATTTTGACAAACAAATACACTATCTCATAGTGCTTACGGTGACGATATCATCGTGTCCAAATTCCGATCTTTCGACAGACGTCTCCGTCGAAAAAACCATCGGAAAAATGGTCCACACCCCTTTGTCAAAAACGAGTTCCAACAATCCTCTCCTCCCTTATCTCTCTTACGCTCTCAAGCAAGTATCGTTACCCCTGAGATCATGCTCCTTCAAGGTGGTCCTTCTCTTAGATCACTTTCTAGGCTCGGTTTCCCCTTTTTTAAACTTTTGGTGAGTTCTAGATTGGATTTGTTTACTCTATTCTAACCATACTGTTACATGAAACTGCTTCACTGTTGTCGGAATCAGAGAGAGATAGCGCACTACAAGAAAACAAGTCGTTAACGACCAGGTATTACGACCAGGAAATATTGGTCGTAAAATTACATCCACTTTACGACCACTTTACGATTAATATTCATTTGGTCGTAAAGTAGATGTAAAATTACTACTAATATGTTGAGTAGTAAGCTAGTCGTAAAGTTACATCTACTTTACGACTAAATTAAACCTTAGTCGTAACTTAGATGTAAAAGTACGACTAACTTACCTTTAATATCTTGCATCTACATAACGACTAATTTACGAGTTATTGTACGACTAATTTACCTCGAATATCTTGCATCTACATTACGACTAATGTACGAGTAAATTAGTTGTTTGTTAGTTGTTACGTTGAAATCCAACGTACATTCGTTGTAACATTGCTACCTACCAAAATAGAAATTTCTCTATAAATATGACCTTCTCCCTCATTCTTAAGATGCACAAAAAAAAACAAGAAGAGAAAAAAAAACGAAAAAAGTTGAAAAAAATGTCTGAAAATATTTATGAGATTCGGAGTTGGATGTATGCTCATAAAGATTCAAGAGGAAGAGTAAAAGACGAATTTCTCAACGGAGCAGAGATATTCATGAACCAAGCCGGACAGACGCCTCTCACACAGGAAACGGGTAAAATGTTTTGTCCCTGTCGTAAGTGCAACAATACAAAGTTTGCTACTAGTGAAACTGTTTGGAAACATATAGTAAATAGAGGATTTACCCCGCATTACTATATCTGGTTTAACCACGGGGAGGGTGAGAATAGGAATGAAGGTAGTTGTAGTAATCAGGTTGAAAATGTTCGTAACCGAGATGAGCCACATTTGCCTTCTGAAAACGTCATTCAAGAAGATAATTTGGTAGATCATGATAGGATGCATGATATGGTTACCGATGGATTTCGTGAAACAACATCAGTAATTGATCAGGAGGTCGAAAATGTAGAGGGCTCTAACTTGGATGCAAAAATTTATGATGAAATGTTAGCAGCAGCTAATCAGCCAATTTATCAAGGTTGTAGAGAAGGTCTTTCTAAATTATCATTGGCAGCTAGGATGATGAATATCAAAACTGATCATAACTTACCAGAAGTTTGTATGGATGCATGGGTTGAGTTGTTTAAAGAGTATTTGCCTGAAGATAACTTGTGTGTTGAATCTTATTATGAGATTCAGAAACTTGTTCATAGTCTTGGCTTACCTTCGGAGATGATTGATGTGTGTATAGACAACTGTATGATATACTGGGGAAACAATGCCGAATTGTTAGAGTGTAAATTTTGCAAGAAACCACGATATAAACCGCAAGGACGTGGGCGGAATCGGGTGCCGTACCAGCGGATGTGGTACTTACCTATTAAGGATAGACTAAAGAGATTGTATCAATCTGAGAAGACGGCAGCATCGATGAGATGGCATGCAGTACATGTTCAGAAGGAAGGAGAGATCAATCATCCCTCTGATGCAAAGGCGTGGAAACACTTGAATTCGGTGTATCCTGATTTTGCTAGCAACCCCCGCAACGTTTATCTTAGGCTCTGCACAGATGGCTTTAGTCCGTTTGGGATGTCGGGAAGACAATACTTGCTTTGGCCAGTCTTCTTGACGCCATACAACCTTCCACCAGAGATGTGTATGGAAAAGGAATTGCTTTTCATGAGTATATTGATACCTGGGCCAAAGCATCCAAAGAGGTCCCTCGATATTTTTCTACAACCGTTGATAAAAGAATTGAAGGAATTATGGTCAACAGGCGTGGAGACATATGATTGTTCAACAAAAACAAACTTTACAATGCGAGCAGTTCTATTGTGGACTATCAGTGACTTTCCAGCATACGGGATGTTGTCGGTTGGACGACGCATGGAAGGCTGTCTTGTCCTTATTGTATGGGAAGCACATACGCATTTCAGCTGAAGAATGGTAGGAAGACGTCCTGGTGTGATTGTCATCAGAGATTTCTTCCCATTAACCATCCGTACCGCAGGAACAAGACATTGTTTCGGGCGAAAAGAGTTGTTCGAGACACGGCTCCACCGTATTTATCTGGAGTAGAAATCGAGAAGGAAATTGATTACTATGGTGGAGTAGAGACAGTTGTGAAAGGGGGTAAGATTGTTATGGGACGCAGCATAATTGGCACAAAAAGAGTATATTTTGGGAACTTCCATATTGGAAAGATCTACTTTTGCGCCACAATCTTGATGTGGAGCGGTTTTCAACCTCGCGCGAGGTTGGTCACGACGAATTCAAAAGAGCTTCTTTCTCTGGAGCGGTTTTCAACCTCGCAACAACTATCATCGGCACTGGTATCATGGCTTTTCCTGTAACAATGAGGATCCTCGGACTTGTTCCCGGAATCGCAATGGTCGTTCTTATGGCTGTCGTGACTGATTCCACTATGTATTGAGTTCTTGCTTAGGTTCAGCAGAATTGGGAAAATAAGATCGTACGGTTGTTTGATGGAATATTCTTTCGGCAAAACCGGAAGAGTTGTGTTGCAAGTTTCTGCTCTTGTTAGCAAAGTTGGCGTTGTGGTAATTTACCTAAAATCGGCCAATTCCTACTTCAACAGGGGCCAACGGTCTTGATCAGTACATAAACATGTTACATGTGCGAAAACATACATCAATTAGTACAAAATTCAATTTCCATACATAAACTTTGAAAATTTTGTTTTAACATACATTGACCTAATTTTTGTTAGTCAAACATTAAGTTGTCGTTAAAAGATAACATGAAATCGATTAATTCCTACATCAACAATAACCAACGATCAAGATCAATACATAAACATGTCACCTGTGCGAAAACATACATCAACTAATACAAAATTTAAATTCAATACATGAACTTCTGAAATCAAGTTTTAATATACATTGATCTAATTTCCACTAGTCAAATATTATCGAATATAAAATGTATGTCACGTGTTGATTAAATAAGGTTTTTATTGTATTATATAGTAATTTTATGTGGTGATTAACTTAGAAAATAAATAATTTGGGACAAACCATTTCGTTCTCGTGTAACTCATTAGTTAGCTTTTCTCTTTATTTTTTATTTTTTGACTTTTTTGGCAAAAAAAAACGTAGCACAAAGAAGACAACAAATGAAACAATTGAATAGGGAGAAACGAGAATGGAAAAGCTAGACATTTTCCATTTTTCTCTGTTGGATTTTGTACTCTGTTGTCTTCTATGTGTTAGTTTTCTTGTTGTCTTCTATGTGTTAGTTTTTTTGCCGTAAAAGTCGAAGAACAAAAAGTTAAAGAAAAAAACTAACTAATGAGTTACATGAAAACAAAATCATTTGGCCCAAATGATTTACTTTTCTCAATCACTTACCATGTACTACGATTTAATTACCACATAATACAGTTTACATACCACATAATACAATAAAATCTTACAACATGTGACAAACAATTTATATTCGGTAATGTTAGATTAGTGGAAACTAAGTCAATGTATGTTAAAACCAGATTTCAAAAGTTCATGTATTGAATTTAAATTTTGTATTAGTTGATGTATGCTTTCGCACAGGTGAAATATTTATGTATTGATCAGGACCATTGGCCTATGTTGATGTATGAATTAGCCGATTTCATGTTACATGTTAACGAGAACTTAACGTTTAACGAACGGAAATTAAGTAAATGTATGTTAAAACCAAATTTGGAAAGTTCATGTATGAAAATTAAATTTCTTACTAGTTCATGTATGTTTTCTATAGGTAACATGTTTACATACGGATCGAGACCGTTAGCCCCTGTTGACGTAGGAATTGGCCTATTTCTCGATCATCATCGGTACTTATCTCACTTTTTTTTTAATTCATAATAGTATTATAGCTTTTGCTCTTTGGATTTGACCCTAAATGCACGGATCCCGACTGGTTATGGGTATAGCTAAATAAAACATTTGCATTGATCAAAAATAAACTTTTTTTCTTTTTGTCACAAAAATTGATTTAAAATATGACCAAAATAAGTTTTTATTTTGAGAATTTATATATATATATATTAATTTTATACCTCACCTCCAAAACTCCATCATGTATCTCTAAACCTAAGTCTAAATTAGTTAATTCAAGGGATATAAATGTATATTTACACTATTAATAAAATATATTTTGGTTTTTTATTTTTAAATGATATTTTGGTGATAAAATTTTTTTTAGATCTATCTTTAGGCATTTCTCTAAAAATAATTATATTGATTATATAGCCTCGAGTGTGTAATTGTTTCAAACCCCATAAAATCTCAGGACCGGTCCTCTAGATTGGCTAACTATAGTTTTTTTGTTCGGCTTGAAGGTGATGTATTGGCTGGAAAGGATGTATCTGGGATCCACCATTCGGGTATCCTTGAAGGATGGTTTGGGAAGTATTGGTGGAACACAAGAACTTTTGTTCTTCTCATTACAGTTCTCCTTGTCTTTGCTCCATTGACATCCTTCAAGCGGACTGGTAAGTATTTATGTCTCATTTTCTTCTTAAAGTGAGATTCATAAGTATTTCAAACAATGTGTTGCATATAGTTCCTTAGATGAAGGCATTACATCTTAAAATCCAGGGGAGAATGGTAGTTCTCAAGTTTTGCTTTCAAGTGCTTTTGCTCCATGGCATAGGAACTTGCTCTATGATATTGATATTCTTAGAACGCAACCAAGAGAGTGAGTCTTTCATGTTTGGTTGTACACTATGTAATCCAATTGCTTTGTGCTTCATTGCAGATTCTTGTAGATTCACGTCTGCCATATCACTTGCTCTAGCTGTTGTTTTTCTTGTCATCACTGGGGCAATCGTCTTCATAAAGTTTTTCAATGGTGGTTTGATGATGCCAAGACTTTTACCAAATATCACTGACTTGTCATCGTTCTGTAAACTCTTCACCGTTGTTCCTGTGCTTGTCAATACATACATTTGTCATTAGAATGGTGACTCTAGTTATATTTTACATTTGAAGAATCAAACAAGAACTCATGTCATCAATTTGTTTGTTTTCAGTCACAACATACAAAACGAGTTTGAAGACGCCACTCAGATCAAACCCATTGTTCGATCAGCTCTTACAGTGTACTCTTCTGTTTACACAATGACAAGCTTATTTGGATACCTTTTATTCGGTGAATCTACCCTTGATGATGTTCTTGCAATGATGCAGTTAGATTCAGCAATGCAGCGCATCTATTGCTTGTGTTCCCCATTGTCTTTTACCCTTTGAGGGTCAACATCAATGGTCTCTTATTCCCAAAGGCTCCATCGCTTACTACCTCCAAGCTTAGATTTGGTTCTATCACTACCGGTCTCATTGTTGTTATCTTTTTTTTGGTGCAAACTTCATTCCAAGCATATTGGATGCTTTCCAATTCACTTGACCTACGGCTTTTGTCTGCATTGGTTTCATATTCCATGCTGCTGTTATCTAGAGTAAGTCCTTTGCTTCATAAGAGATTGGTTTTGTAACCTCTATTTGATCTAAATGTATCTCTTTTGTTGTTACAGGGATCGTCATAACCAGGCAACAAAAAGGGACAAGTCTCTAGCCATTTTCGTGATTGTTCTTTCGGTTTTCTCCAATGCAATGGCCAAATAACACTGACGCTTTTGCCTTATTCAATAAGAAAAAAAATCCATATCAGCAATGTGAACAGAGTGATTTTGTTTCCTTCTCTTACTCTTATACGTGAAACCATATATGAAGAAGAGTTTTTATTGTGTGATTATATAACTTAGAAAAAAAACATGAGAAATGAAAGATGTTCATGGATAAATTAGGCTGGGTGTTCGGTTTGTTTCCGGTTCGGTTCTAAAAATATAGGAACCGTCCAGTTATTTACGAAATTCTGTTTAGTTTCAGTTTAGTTTTTCCGGTTTTCGGTCTAATTCATTTGCGGTTCAGTTCCAGGTTTTGGTTAATATTGGATAATTTAGGTAAAAAATGATTTTTCATTTTTTCGGATAAAAATTGGGTAATTCGGATAACTTTCAATATTTTGAATAAAAACTATTCAGGTAATTCGGATAATTTTAAATAAAAATATTCGGATAATCTAGCTTTTTCGGGAAGTTTAGTTTATAAGTAATAATTTTAGAATATTTATTAATTTTAAACCTAAATATAATTAATAGTTTAAGTTCATAAACTATAGAGAAAATGGCCCAAATGACAATAAACCAAGTTTATGTTTCCAATCTAGCACCTAAAATCCAAAGTCACAAAAATAAGTTTTTCCCATTGGCTTTATATTAAAAAAATACAAATTTTGAAATGTAATTTGACTTTACCCGAAAGCCATAGTTCGTCGCTCATCGCCGGCGAGCTCATCACCGTCGTCCCTAGAATCAGACGTCGAATCCATCGCCGTCGTCTCCGAAATCCATCTCCGTCGACTTTGTACGAAATCCTGTCTTTTCCGACATCTATCGCCCATCGTTCATCGTCGTCTCACTCATCACTGTAGTCTCCGTAATCCATTGCCGAATCCATCGCCGTTTTCACCTGAATCCATCGTCGTCGACTTGGTAGGAAAATCCATCACGTTGTCTCCAAAATCCATTGCGTCATCTTTCTTCCTCAACTACAAAATTCGTGTTATCAAAGGTACCTCTTACGAATTGATGAAAATTATGAAACGATGATGAACTGATGAAAAGATGATGAAATTTGTGTTATTAAATGTGTTTTGATGAAGGAAATGATGATGAATTTTACATTTTTAGACTATTTAGGAGAGGTTTTTGGTATTTTTATAGGTTTTGAAAGATGGTTGTTGTATATTGTGTTTGTGGAGAGTGGATTTCAAAAAAAACTTTCCATTGAGAATTCAATGTGGATTAGAATAGGATTGCATCTTTTATTCAGTTAGCAGAAAATCTTCAATATGAAGATTTGCTGAAGATGGTTTCCAAAGATTTCAATATACAAGAGAAAGATGTATCTTTGAGCTATGGATATTCATTGGAGTTAAAACGAATAATTGAAGAAGTTCCCCTATTTATATAGGAAACAATCGCCAATTAAGAGCATTTATCAGCAATGTCAAAGAATTTTGAATGAACATGTCGCTTGTGCCTAAAGGTTTGTTTTTTAAAATATCAACTAATGACTATTGATGATAGCTTTTCCTAAAAGGTCCTAAATGTGTATTAATCTTCCAAAACATCTCAAATTTTGCAGGTCTTTCATGATTCATCTAGCTTAAACCATCAAAGTATTGATACATGTGCTTCTTCAGTTCTCCTTAATGGCCCTCCAAGTTTATCTCATGGTCATAATTTGCATGGAGAACAACATGTGCATTGTTTCACATTTCTTTATTTTTTGTTTGATTTTCTTATTTCTTACACTGTTCATGATAGGTTTCCTAAATATGTACTAATCCTTCCAAAACATGTCGAATTTTTCAGGGTTTTCTTGATTCATCTAGCTTAAACCAGGAAACTACTAATACACGTCCTCCTTCAGTTTTCTTGAATGGCATTCGAAATTTATCTTCTGGTCATTTTGTGCATGGAGAACAACAAGTACATATTTTTCACATATCTTTTTGTGTTTTTTTTTTTTTGTATGATTTTCTTCGTTCTTAAATTGTTCAGGCTAGCTTTCCTATCTTTAACTTATCTAGAGAAGAATCCTGCTGGAAAGTTCATACATATTTTTGTATGATTTTTGGAAGGATTGGTACAAGTACAACTACACTTTGAAAAATATGTACACTTTCTTTGCTTTCTTTTTCACATATCCTTTTGTATGATTTTCTCTGCTGGATCTTTAACTTATCTAGAGAAGGATCTTGCTGGAAAGTTCAAGTACACTTTCTTTGCTTTTGGTCCATCGATAAGGGGTTTATCATTGATGCGAAGAGTTATTGCAGTAGATGATACCTTCCTAAAGGGGAAATTCAAAGGTACTTTATTGGCAGCTTGTGCTCAAGATGGGAATTATCATCTATACCCTCTCGCCTTTGCAGTTGTTGATGCAGAAAATGCAGATGCTTGGAGATGGTTCTTTGTAGGTCTGGGTCAAATGATACCCGATGCTTCTGATCTTGTGTTTGTATCGGATAGAGCTAATGCAATTGCTTTATACCTTGAGGATATTCATCCCTTAGCCCACCATGGAATTTTCAGGATCCATTTGATCAGAAACATCACACCTAAATATGGGAAGACTGGAAGTGGTTTGAGCTTCGATTTTGGGTGCTTTTTCTTTGCTCCAGTCGTCACTCGCAGTACGCTGTTGATCGATGGCGACATTGGGGTGTCGATCGACGGGTATTAATGGATTGAGTTTATCAAGATTGGCATTGAAGATTTCTTCTGTGGCGTCCATTAACCTTGCATACTCTTCAGTGCGATATTCTAACGCGTAAATGTTGCCGTAAGGAGATGTGCTTGCTTTTCGTAGAGGTTCGTTCGAACATATGTCTGTTAATGAGCATTCTGCTAGATCAGAGAGGTAATCGATATGATAGGTTTGACCGTTGATCAGAGGTTGTTTTACAATATTTTCCATGTCGAATACCATCGGTATCTTTCCTATGTTGAGGCATATACATCCTTCTCTGACCTCAATGATCGCCCCGGCAGTGGCCAAGAAAGGTCTTCTAAGATAGTGGGATTTCGAGGTTCTCGCTCGTATTAAAGCACTATGAAATCTGCAAGTATACCGCAGTTATGAATACGTACGGGTACGTCCTCAAGTACACCTTCCGGAATTCGAGTGGATCTATCAGCTAAAACAAGTGTGACCCTGGTAGATTGAAACTATGTTAGCCCAAGAGCGACTTCGACGGAATAGGGCATCATGTTGACACTAAAGACTAAATCGCAGAGGGATCTTTGAAATCTCTCATCGCTAATAGTGAAGTCCAAAACGAAACTAACGGGATCAGGGAGTTTAATTGGAGTTTTCCCTTGAATCATTTCGCTCATCTCTTCAGACACCATCATCATGCAGTGTTTTGATTCCTGGAATCCTCGTGATGCTGCATCTTTCACGTATTGCTTAATAGCATGCGAGATGTGAATAGCATCACTTAGTGGCATCTCAATGTTTACTTTGTCAAACGCTTTCGTGCATATTGCTTTTTCTAGATGCTTCTTCTTCTTCTTAGTGTTCTTTGACAAAAAATGGGCTTTTGCTTGATAGATCCTTGTCTTAACCGTTTCGGCTGATTCTGGATCAGAGCATCGATCGATTCTTCCTTCAGGAGGACGATCGATTTTCGGTAAGGGTTTTCGATCGATGTCCACCACGGGGTGTCAATCGATGTCTCCCTCGTCTTTGTTATTTCCCTTAGGTTTGATAATCGATTATTCAAAGTCTTCATTTGGTCTAATGCTCCAATTTCAGGAAGGATTTCATGATCTTTTTCATAAATTTTGAGCAGGATGGGATGCGATTTTTCTTTTTCATTTGTCGAGATTTTCTTGAATTCATCGATGGTGATGCTCTCTTTAACGCCAGGGGTAAGTTGTCGACCGCTTCGTAAAGCTACGACACTGCAATGGCTCCTAGGGTTAGCATCTGTTTTACCACTTGGTTGTCGATTCTCTTAATATATTCGCTCAGAGTGTCAAATTTTTTTGTCATCTCTGAGTATATCAGGTCTAATTTTTCATTGTGGTCTGCAGCTATTCTACGGTTTCCAGTGAAGACTTGATTCATTTTTGACTTTGAATTTCTTTCGTCTCTATTCACAGTGATGTCGTAGTTGCTCGTGAAATTGCTAGCGCTTTTCCTAAATCGTTGATCGTTCAGGTTCATAATATCAGAGAACTTAACTTGTTTTTCGAAGTTGGAAGGGGCAGTTGTTCTCACCGCAGTGCTGAGGTAAGGTATCTCTGTGTAGAAGGGTTGCAACTGATGCTAGAGTTATTCTAACAATGGTGGTTCCTCCTTTTCACTGTCTCTTTTTTTCGAAAGCTCTACCTAAGACTATATTTTCTATCAATCTTTTAGCGCTTGCAGGGCTTCGGGTACCGAAGTTCCCCTTGCTGGTTGTATCAAGGATGGTTTGATAATCTAGTTTTAGTCCTCTTTAGAAAGTGTTGATGAGTTGGGATTCTAAGAATCCATGGTGTTGACACGAAAGTTGGTAGCTTTTGAACCTCTTCCAGGATTTTTTAAGGGATTCGGGTTTACCTTGAACAAAAGTGGATATTTCCTTTCTTGCTTCCCAGTATCTCTCCTCGTTATAGAAGTGGTTGATGAAGGAGCTTCTAATATATGTCCAACAAGTCAGGGATCCTGGTGGTAGCTGGTTCAGCCACCTCCTGGCGTCACCTTCTAGAGAGAAAGGAAAAAGTTTGCAGCGATTGAAATCGTCGTTCACCATGTCTTCTAGCATCTCGATGTGATCGTTCGGGTGTTTCAGTGGGAAACCCATTGACCTGATTTTTTCGCGCCATAATTAGGAAATATAGATCAAGTTCAGAACTTCCAACATGGTTATCGGATAATCGAATCGCAGACCTGTTGGAATAGGTTCTGCTGGGATTTAGGTATTTGAGCATTGGCAATTCATGTTTTACCTCATTCTTTGGAGATTTAGTGATTTGATTGGAGATTTCAGCTCCCTGATAATTAATTAGTTGGCTTGCTTCGTTGCTATTATTGTTCATTGGTTATATCAAGGCTACTTTCTTATTATCAGAATCATTAGAGGTGTACTTACCTACTTCCGGCTGATCGGTATCGATCGATGGCAATGGAAGTGTGTTGCCCGACAGCATTGGACTAACGTCGATCAAATCCAGATGAGCTCCGTCGATCGATGGTTGTTGTCCAGAATCCATATTCTCTCCTTTAAGTTCATGTGTCATAAGGTTTAGGGAAATAATAATTTAGCAAACAGTAAAGTAAAAATCTAGAAAATATTCTAAATGAAATCTAATGGCAATAAGAAAGAGTCCCCGACAACGGCGCCAAATTTGATGGGGGGTTTATTTCACTTTAAAATTAACCCTATATTTCCACTTTATTCTCTCAAATAAGCAGCCAAAATAAATAATTATTCAGTTTTAAGATAATTTTAGTTTTACTTATTTTCAACAATTTTAGGACTTTTCGATTTCCTTCTATTGTTGCTACTTAAACTCTTTGAGAATTCTATGAAAAATTATTCACCTTTTTTTATAAAAATTCTCTCTAAATCTGTGAATCCTTTGTTCACCTTTGAACATCGAACTGCTAGGATTTCATTTTCTGCAAGCAAAACATGTCTTTGATCGAAAACATAGTTCATTCTCTTGATCAAGGACACATCTACACAAGTGTTGATCAAACCACAGATCCTCACTGAATATTATCAACCATTTCGACTTCTATTCATCAAAACCATCATTATCTATCATCCAAACCATCAGATCAACCTTCAAAGAATCAAGGACAAAAAGGATCTCCTCTCCAGGGGTTCATCAAGTGGTATCAGACTAGATGTGAAGGCTCCTGATCTCTGGTCTGATTCTGACTTCTTACATTCTTTCTCTTTTTGGGGTTTTTGATCATCTGATCTTTGTTCTCTTTATCAAACACTCTTTTTTGTCTATCTGTTGTATCTGCAAGAGGGCCAACCAGGTTATCAAAAAAAAAAAGAAAAAAAAACGAAACTCAAAAGAAAAAAACCATAAAAAAGTCGAGGAGAAATCCGACTAAGGCTGAAGAGAAATCCAGCCCTGGTGGTAAAACCTCTTGCAAACAAAATGCAATCTGTCTATCTCTTTCTTCTGTTTTGGGATTTGGATTTGTTCTCTAAATGCTTGATCTTTGTTTGTTACTGAGCTACTGGATTCACAGAAAAAAATTACAAAAAAACTTGAGAGAAACACAAGAGAGAAGTGAGGCTTTGGCTATTTGTTACTATGCTAATTTTCTTGTTTAGTTTCTTAACAGGAAACCATGGTTGGAGATGTCAGTAAAAGAAACTAGGAACCAACTGTGACATTGAATGAACTGCAGATGGAAGCAATGATGTTTGAGATAATGAAAAGAATGAAAAAGACTGATCCATTTCAACAGAAACATGCTGATGATTTCTTTGGTAATGTTTCTCAGGTTCAGAAGGATAAGATAAAAAGGAGGAGCAGGATACCATCTTTCTGTTGCAGAAACGGCCCTGATGGCTACTTGGAGTGGTAACGGCAAATGGAACTTGTTTTTGATGGCCAAAGCTACTCAGAAAGAAAGAAGGTTAGATTGTCTACAACAGAGTTCTGTGGTGATGCCATTAAATGGTGGGATCAGCTTGTTACTACCAGAAGAAGAACAAGAGAAGCACAAGTTTCATCCTGGTTTGAGCTGAAACACTTCATGAAGAAACACTTTGTTTCTGGTAACTCCAGCAGAAAACAACTAAGACATGCCAAAGAGGAGACAAGAGCTTGCCATGATCATGATCACCCAAGAAAGTCTCAGTCACATAAGCAAACAAGGCCATACCATGTCCTCTCTCAAGAGTCAGTAAGCCACTGCGTTCTAAGAAGGAATCAGCTATCTAAAAGCTAGAAACAGAGCCATCTAAGGTAAGTAAAGAACCTGAGACAGAACCTGAGTGTTCTCTTTTCTCTCCTCAATCTGAACTTGCTATCAGTAGTTCTTGTGATAAACTAACCTCTTTTGAACCGGTGCATCCGAGTAGTCTTGCTTCAGTATCTCAGTTCTTAGAAGAAAACTCAGCAGAAGAAGCACAAAAGAGTTTACCACCAAAAGAAGAGTTGGCGCAGCCAAACAACATTGAAGCAGAAAAGGATGCTAAGTCATTTTCTTTGGACTCTCAAGAGCACTGTAAGGATCTTGATATGGTTAAATCTCTGCCTGAAATGTTTGTTATGGTTAGTTCCAGTGATGTAAAACGTTTTGGTCTGGAAAAAGTAAAAGAATTGTGTATTCCAAACTCTGTTTTTTGATAACATGATTAATTCTTGTAAAGTGTTTGAACCTGATAAAATCTCTGATCAAAAACGTTTTCAGTGAGTAAGTGACATCAATTTTGATCATCTTTTGAGTCTTGAGCAGTTTATGAGATATTACAGAAGTTGTGAGCACCTTGAAAAGACATTAGCGTTTGTCCTGCAACAACCTGATTTCTGTTTCAGAAAACCTTGTGATTCATTTGCTTGTTTTAAAGATAATGGCTTTGATCTGAGTTTTTCTAGGCATGAACTTGTCACTAATGATTTGTCTGCATTTGGTTTTGCTTTGAACGAACCTAGAAAGTTGCAGGAACATAAATCAATTAAGGCTTAAACTGAATTTGTTTATTATTCTGTTTTGAAACCTGTTCGTTCTTGTTCTGAAACTGATAAATCTTGGTTTGTTATGGGATAATGCTAGCAGAATGATGTAGTTCTGAGCTTTGATGATATATTAGTGTACAACACTTTCTTTGATAAACATGCTGAGCCTTGGTTAAGTAATTCTCGGTTTGAACTTGATCTTTTGTGTTCTGAATCTGAGAAACTTGTGTCTGTTTTGAAGTTGTTCTTTAGGAACTTTGCTATCATCTGCCTTGACACAATTTCGTGTACAACACTTACTTTGATAGGCATCATGATAATCTGAAACGTGTGCTACATGTTCTAGGAAAAGGAACTTTGGTTTCTGATATGAACAATTGCATGTCTTTCACATATAATTATGGATATCTAGTATATGTTTTGAGTGTTTAGGAACAACATGATCATTCTCAAAGGAACAAAAGCAAACACCATGCTTATCATCCTAAGACTTGGAGATGGAAGTACTTGAGGAAAATGGCTTCAAAATTCCAAGGAAGTTTCTGTCAAAAACCTTATTATGATGTTGTTTTCATGTTTATTTTCTTGATCATTTGTATCGCTTCTTACTTGTTTCCTTTTGATGTATGAGATTTGGATTTGAGGACAAATCTTTTCAAAGGAGGAGGGGATGATGTAACCATGGTTGAGCCAGAAGACTATCCTACAAAGGATAAACCGGGATGGCTGAATAGAAAGCTTGAAGATGAACCAGAAGCTGGAATGGAGCATAATGAGCTTATTTTGGCTATGAAAAACTATTCAAACAAGATGGAAAAGATGTTGATCAGACTCATGGACGAGTTAGGCCTTTCTCAATTGAAAAGAAGACTTATACCCAAGTTGAGGATCCAGTCTCTCTCTCTAATGAGATAGCCACGAAAATCAAGGCAAGGAGCAGCCAAAATAAATAATTATTCAGTTTTTAAGATAATTTTAGTTTTACTCATTTTCAACAATTTTAGGACTTTTCGATTCCCTTATATTTCTGCTACTTAAACTCTTTGAGAACTCTCTAAATAATTATTCACCTTTTTATAAAATTTCTCTCTAAATCTGTGAATTCTTTGTTCATCTTTGAACATCGAACTGCTAGGAGTTCATTCTCTGCAAAAAAACTTGTCTTTGATTGAAAACAAAGTTCATTCTCTTGATCAAGGAAACATCTACACAAGTGTTGATCAAACCACAGATCCTCACTGAAGATCAACAACCATTTCGACTTCTATCCATTAAAACCATCATTATCTATCATCCAAACCATCAGATCAACCTTCAAAGAATCAGGGACAAAAAGGATCTCCTCTCCAGGGGTTCATCAGAATAATACATCTTAGGTTTTGACAAAGATAGAAAACCCTAATAAATAGTCTAAATTTCGGTCAGGGACTTGTCTTGCAATTAATGAAAATTCTGGGTAAAACTTGTAGTTTCTCAATCCTTCTGCCGGCTTCATCGTCGATCAACGCACAATGTGTGACGTCAATCGATGGTCCATTCATAAATTTGGATCTGATTCTGAGTTTTTGCTGGGCAATCCTAATTGCTCCAAAATAGTCCAAAAGCTCCAATTGCTTCCAATAAGTACCTAGACCTGTAAATACTCTAAAACAATAGCAAATGCATATAAAAGACTCTAAATATACTATATATATCATAGGTAAAATAGGTAAAATCCATAGTATATCAACGTACCTTCTTTGTTCCTGAAAAATCTATAGAAATTGTTTGACTCGTAGGTTGTGTCGGAGTAACGTCTCGTGTCTTTGATATGTTTGTGAAAATGACCTTAGTCATAGGCTCTATCACATCCTGAGCCAAAACATCTTGTTAATCATTTGAATATCAATAGCTTTTCTTCCCAAATACATTTCAACTTTAATTTCAAGAAGGCAATCACGAATATGTATAGAAGCTCACTAAACTACTATCAAAACTAAAAAATATACAAAAGGTACCTTTTCTGCTGAAAAATCTATAGGAATTGTCTGACTCATAGGATGTGTCGGAGTAACGTCTGGTGTCTTCGATATGTTAGTGAAAATGACCTCATTCATAGGCTCTGTCACATCCTTAGCCAAAACACCTTGTTAATCATTTGAATATCAATAGTTTTTCTTCCTAAATACAGTTCAACTTTAATTTCAGGAAGGCAATCCCGAATATGTACATAAGCTCACTAAACTAATATCAAAACTAAAAACTCTACAAGACGTACCTTCTCTGTTCCTGAAAAATCTATAGGAATTATCTGACTCAGAGGTTGTGTCGGAGTAACATCTGGTGTCTTCGATATGTTTGTGAATATGACCTCAGTCATAGGCTATATCACAGCATGAGCCAAAACATCTTGTTAATCATTTGAAAAAAAATATTTCAACTTAAGTTCAAAATAAAACTTACATCATTGTCAAGATCATTGTTTGGATAGCCTTCATTGTTTTGATTGCCTTCACCGTGAGTTGAAGGTGACTCATACACTGGCTCTGTGTCATTCTGCAAGTATAAAAATATGCATGAAGGCAATCATGAATATGTACAGAATCTTACTAAACTACTATCAAAACTAGATAAAGTAAAACAAGAACATAGCATATACACATTTTTTCTCTAATTCTGATACGCGAACTTTAAGTTCTTTGTTGTCTTTTTCCATCAAAAGCAATCGAGAGTTCATGATCACAAAATTGACTTGCATCATCTCGTTTACCTCATAAGCTTTGTTATTACAGACTCTTCGTTTAAAGAAGATGCTTGGCCAATCTCCACATTTCCAAACACATAAGATTTTTGGACTATTTCTTCACAAGTAGCATAAAAGTCTACTGAACTATTTCTCCAATCTTCAATTGTAAACCTATATACTTTTTAGATAAATCTGCCATTTGATCCAGATTGGCATCAACTTCGTCTACCATTGAAACATTGTATTTATGATCATGCCGAATAGAAGGAAAAATGCATATGACCTTCAGCTACAACAACAACAACAAAAAAGAGAATATTTTGGTATGCATTAGTTTTTTTTTTAAGAAGTAAATAAACATAACCAATACCCCCAAGAAGTAGCAACTTACATTTACCGGAGATTCATAGCTAAGAACAAGTGAAATAGAAGGATTTTATGTGAATGTGTATATCCTACATAGGAAGGTAGGTCTTGCCTCTCGAATCTCGAGAATAGGAACGGTCCTACTGTAGACAGATTGTAGCAAAGGAACCGACTCTAGTATCCACAGGTGGAATGCTATAGGAAATCCCTGCAAATCATATTTTTTCTTCTCAAGGTTGGAATCCACAACATTTTTAATTGATTTAAGCAGCACGGTATAGGCTTCTCTTCCAGATGGATATGTCAATAATACATTTAAATCTTCTGCCTTCCTCACATTTTCCAAAGGGAACTTGTAGTTTTCTCTCATTTGCAACAATATGCTCTCAATAAGGAGGAGCATTGAAATACAAAATCTCTCATCAGAAGAGTCTTCTGGTGTCTCTTTGAGCTGCTTTAGTAAATCTTTTAATGTATGATTACCACCTTGTAGCAAATTCCATTTACATTCCTCATTTTTGGTATCGACTTGATGTACTTCTCCTTCTTCAGTACACTTAAGACCAGTGATCAAATGAAACTCTCTGATGGAGAATCTCAATGGATGCGGCCCCAAAATGAAACCACATTTCGTTTTTCTTCATAGTTATTATGCTTTGTGTGAGAAAAACGTGTAGCATCTTAGGAGATTATTTTAGATGCCTCTCGCTCAACTTGATCACATGACCCATAAAAGATTCTCTGATTCTCCTGAGCTCATCTGGTTTGAAAATCTTCTTAACTTCATCGATGTAAATAATTATTGAATGTTGGTTTATTGCCACTGGTTTGTTCGGCTCACAACCAATAGGGTAGCATAACTTAGGAAGTGCCAGTATCATGACTTTCGGGATTTTTAGGAAGTCCTTCCAAAATAAGAACAAATTCTTCCTAAGATCAAAACAAAATAGAAGAGAAGAGCAGGAAAACTGTCGAATCGAACAAGATAACCTAAGCAAACAAACTAACATAAACTTTAAAATAAAGAAAATAGAAAAATAACCTCAAATGTTTGTATGTTCAAATAAGAGAAGACCGATAACCTTCTTCTTAGTAAATATTCTTCATTGCTTGTCTGCTTCTGCAAAATAAACAAATCAATATAAACAGTCTAACTTTCACTAACATTCAACATCATCCAAAAACACCCAATTTTTGAAGAAAAAAAACCTAATTTTAATTTAGTTTCATAGATTTTCAAAAATTACATGGCTAAGCTTCAATTTTTAGTTTTAAGAGCGGCGAGTGCGATTCTGGATGGTTTTGTCGAGAGGAGAAGGCGACGGCAAAGTCTAGTTTTTTTACCCGAATCTATTTTTTATTTTTTTTTGGAAAACCAACCTGAAAATGTTAATTTCTAACACACAAAATATATATCGACGGTTGTCAATAAATACATTTATGTTTCGATACTTAACAAATGATTCTCCTCGGCCTAGCAGCTAAACCAATATTGTTATTGTTTTTTGGGCTTTGCTTTCCTTGCTCCCCACCTTGGTTCGCTTCCCGCTGAAATCCCACCCTTTTTTTAAGTCTAATTTTTTTACCCGAATCTAATTCTTTTGGAAACCCAACCTGAAAATGTTAAATGAGTTCTAACACACAAAATATTTATCGACGGTTGTCAATAAATACATTTATGTTTCCATACTTAATAGATGATTCTCCTCGGCCTAGCGGCTAAACCACTATTTACTGTTCTCGGGCTTTGCTTCCCTTGCTCCCACCCTGGTTCGATTCCCGTTGGAATCCCATTGTTTTTTTTAAGAAGGTGATGGCAAAGTCTAGTGCTTTTACCCGAATCTACTTCTTTTGGAAACCCAACTTGAAAATGTTAATTTTTAACACACAAAATATATATAGACGGTTGTCAATAAATACATTTTTATGTTTCCATACCTAACAGATGATCCTAACAGATGATTTTCTTTGGCCTAGTGGCTAAACCACAATTGTTATTGTTCTCGGGATTTTCTTCCCTTACTCCCCACCCTAGTTCGATTCCCTTCAGAATCCCACCTTTTTTTATATTAATTCGAAAAAATGAACTGGTTTGATTCCTTCTGGTTTTCTATTATTTATTAGCGGTTAGTTGATTAAGTGGTGTATGTAGTACGATTATTTTCATTCGCGCACTTTCGTTTTAGGTTTATATATAGGGAATGCGATAAGTCTTCTTCCTTCATCCTTTTAGGGAATCCACGAAAAAAAATGGGGCTAGTTTTGACTTCTCTTGTAGGGTTTCCAGCGATGGTGAGAAGATTTAATTGTTGGTTGCTTGGGAGGCCACACATTCTTGATCTCCCTCCAGAAGTCCTTGAAACCATTCTACTTAAGGTCGCCAATCGCTCATACACCGATCTTGTCCGCTGCAAGAAGGTTTGTGTGTCTATGCAAAATTTGGTTCAAACAGAGACATTCTTCAGGAGTGTCGATCTCTTCACCATGGATATGCCTTGGCAAAACATCCATAGCAAAGTAACTTTCAATCGGGCTTGTATCCACTATGAAAACCCTTCTGCTCTCTTCATGCTTGGGGCTTGGGATTTCTTCCGGGCTGATAACATGGAAGAAGGACTGTCCAGGATTAAACTTGCTGCTGAGAGGGGATATGATTTGGGGCTCTACACCTATTCTCATCTCACAAGGATCATGTTCCCTGGAATTGTTTTCAATGGTGATTTGGTCAATCTCTCTAGGGAATTTGTTTGATCTGCAAAGCGTAAGGTCAAAGCCTCTTCAAGAAATTCGTGGTGCAACAGACTGCCCCCACTCTATGTTGAAAGGGTCTCTCAACTTGATGTTTATTATGGAGAAATCAATAGTTGCTCGTGTCAAGTGATTTATGGATGGGGGGAGCCGTGGGATGAGTGGTACAAACCGGAGCCAATCTGCGATGCGTGCTTCTGGAAGATGGAAACACTAGCTTTCCATCAAGAGTTGCCTAGGAGGATTAATGAATTGTTATAGCTTGAATACCTTGAAGGTGCTGAATAATATACTCATATGTTCTTGTGTTATCTGTATTAATATTGTTTTGTGTTGGTTTAGTTGTGTATTATGTTTTACTACTTCATGTTTTTGCTTGTATAATATATTCATATGTTCTTGTTTTGTTTTGGTTAAGTTGGTGTAGTTGGGTATGTGGTGTTGGCTTTGTGTTTGGTCATCTTTACTACTTCTTGTGGTGTTGGTTTTATATTTTCAAGAAACTCATCCTGAAAATGCTAAAGAATGTTATCTTAAAACATTTGTTTTTGCGTTTTTAAAGTCATCATAAAAATGTACCAAGCCATCCTAAAAACTAAAAAAAATAAACGTCTTCATCATTCATTCATTACAAACGTTCATTTCTAGGAAACAAAGTTCAAAAACGAGTCTTAGCTAAACAGAAAACGAGTCTCACATGTTCACTCAGTTTAAGCTTCTTTGAAATCTTTATCAATAAACTGCTCGAAGATCTCACAAGTTAACTTGCTTCTCAAGTCCAGTGCAGTGTCATCATTAATTCTTGACATGTCTTTCAATCCCAGAGAGTGGCATTCAAGAATCTTGACAACAAATAGACCAGAGTTGCAACAACTATCTGTGTTCACCAAAAATTTTGCCTTCTCAACTTCAAATGGAACAATACCTTCTGCAGGAACCTCTTCACCCGTAGCTTCCAATATCAAGGCAGGAAGCAACTCTATGAAATACATAAATTATGTCATTTATGTTTCTTCATTAACAGATAAATAAATAAAACACAATATCACTAGTGTTACCTGCTAGCTGTTCGATTTGAGGAACATCCAATTGTAGTCTTTGGTTTGCACAACAAAATAGTATGTGATCTTTTTCTTTATCAAGTCAATCACCATAACAATCCAACGCCTGCTCTTTTCCCCTAAGATAGAGCCATAGATGCATTAACATGTATCTCCATTTCATCATTGGAGCAGTGTCTCCTCTCACAACTTCTTTTTCCCAATCCACAAATATCTTTTGTCCTTCTTTCCGTGTGTTCTTGTAAAACTCATAACTGTAGCCAACAAAATAAAGGAATGAGACTGGTATAAAGCAAGCTTTTGGAACTCTTTTTTTCTTGTTGAACCAAGTAGATTGTTCTAATCTTCTGCAATTTAGTATTGCAAACGCTTCATCTATATGCTACCAGAAAAACATCAAGTAACATTTGTCAAAAAGTATTCAGGATATGAATCATATTTTTCAATTGGTTACCTCTTGCTTAAATTTTTTTCTGGATCTTCCATGGTTTCAAAGAAATCTCTCCTTTTTTCAATTCCATTGATTAAGATTGGTCTGTAAGTATATAAAAAAAAACTATAAGTATCATTCTTATAGACAAATAATTAACAATTTATATGTAAAAGGACAAGAACTTGCTTACTTTTATTTTTGCCCGGTAATGTCAACCAATATTGAAACATTGTAAACTGAGGAATTTTAGGAGTCATAAATGGATCAAGAGGAAGGATAACCTCAAGTGTTACTAGTATGGGAAGGTTTTTAGGACACTTTGGTTTTCTACATCTTTGCCTTAGATAATGAGAATTATCTTCTAATAAAGTTTTTGTTCTCTTTTTCTGACTTTCAACAGTCTTCCCCTTCAACCATACAAACACAAATTATATAATGTTGGAAATTCAAAATTTTAGGAAGGTGGTCTTTATATTCATGAAACCCTTCCTAAAATGATGTACAAAGATTTCATACCTTTGTCTCGAACTCTATGTCTTGTTGACTTGGTCTTAGACTATGTGTCTAGGATAATCTTCTGAAGTAATCATATTCCATCTGGAAAGAAAAACATATATATCAAACAATTGACTGTGTAATACAATTTAAATGATTTTAAAGGATATTTTTTACGTCTTCTGCCATCTTCCAAACCCCATCAACCTATTCCCTATGGATGCGCAAATTATGATGTTTGAACAAAAATAATTTCGTAGAATTGTTGAGATAGACAGAATATGTGTCATCGTTAAAAATCATGTTGACTTTTCCTCTTTACCATTCTCCTTTGTGAAACCCTTCCACGCAACCTACCAAGTCAAAAACTTTTGGGTTTCCAGATCGTGGTGGTTTAGGACGTATTATGTTAATGGGTACTGCTTCCAAACTCTCTTTTGCCTTTTGGTCCAGCGTAGAATACTCAACTGTCACCTTCTCCACACCATCACACACCTTCGTAGTCACTACATTTCTTCCATATCATATTTGACAATTAGTATCATCTTATGATGCGACCTCCACATCTGCACCGATTTCGATTAGAGTTGACACTATGCTTTCTTTAGTTTATGAAGATGTAAATTCAGTGACATCAGGCGTTTTGATCTTTGTTGGGTATTACTTAAAAGATTTTAAAAACAGATTCATACCTTCTTGGTGTATTCTTTATTCGAATTGTTTCCGTCGTTTTTGGAAGTTGTCACATTCCATGTCTCGGCACCCTGCAAGTTTAAAAACAAATTAGTAAGGATTTCTTGTAAACGTTACAATGCTTCATAAATTTAAGAAATAAAAAGTTGCATACGTTACTGTAAGAGACGGGTTTTAAAACTTGAGGCATACATTGTTTGTTTGTGAAAAATCTATACTGGTTGACTGAGTTAGAGGCTATGTTTGAGTATTGGTATTTGATGAAATGGCTTGTGAAATCATCTTTGTCATACAATCTGTAGTATCCTCGAGAGTTTCATCTTCTTGATTTGATTTGGAAGACATCTCATATAATGGCTTTGTGTCAGTCTGCAAGAAAAAAAAATCAAGAAGGCTATCATGAAAATGTACAGACACTTCCTAAATACTTAAAAAAAAATGAGCATATACTTTTTGTGTCACATTATAGGATATAATTTGAATCTCAATCTCTGTCTGAGCCTATATGAAAAAAAGAAAACAATAAGAGATCTAGCTAACATTTTTTCACTAAATATAGTTTTTACCTCAATATTGTCATAAACTGTTGGAGACATTGGACTTTGTGGAAAGTCTAGTGTTTCATTCTCCTTAAAAAAACATAGAAGAAGTAGCTATGAAGAGTTTCATACAATTATATGTAAAATTGAGTAAATGTTTTTTTACCTTTTCATTGTTCAAATTGAGTTTGGTTGTTTGATCATTGCTTGGACAAGGTGTTTCAATGACTATTTTTGGAGTAGCATTATCTTTTCCCTCCAACTCTGATACATGAAGTTTAAGTTATTTGTTTTCATTTTCAAGAATAGAGATGCGGTCGCTCATGGTCTTGAAGCTCTCCTCCATCTTCTCGCTCATTGTCTTAAGCTTCGAAACTAAAGATTCCTCATTTGAAGAAGATGCTTGGCCTACCTCGACATTGCTAAAAAGCTTAGATCTTCTTGCTATTTCTTCAATAGCATCAACAAAATCTATACATCTATTACTCCAATCTTCAGCTTTGATTCTATATCCTTTTTTACCAAAATGATCACTTCATCTAGATCATCATCTTTGTCTTCCATTATCAAACAGTCTTCAGGATCATGGGGTATTGAAGGTAAAACGCAAGTGACCTTGAACTACAACCAAAATAGATCCAATGCATTAGTTTTTAAAATATAAACAGAACCAAAACATCAAGAAGTAGCAACTTACATTTACTTCGGCTTCGATCCTTAGGACTTGTGGTAGAGTTGGAGTCATTGTACTTGTGTATTTCTCGGATAAGAAGGTAGGTCTGGCCTCTTGAATCTCTAGGATAGGATTGATTCGTACTGTAGTGATATTGTAGAAGAGGAACCGGCTCTAGAATCCAAAGATGGAATACCAAAGAGAATCCCTTCAAATCATAACTGCTCTTCTGAAGTTTGTCTTTCACATCTTTCTTAATTGAATCAACAGCAGCATTTATGCTTTTTTTCCTCATGGATATGACAACAAGAATCCACACTTTTTGCTTTCTTCACATTTTCCTGAGGAAACTTGTAGTATGCATTCCTTTGTAGTAGGATGCCCTCAATAAGCAATAGCATTGAAAGGCAGAATCTCTCATCATAAGAGTTTTCTCTTGTTTTTGCGAGCTGCGTTTTTACATCCTCTAGTTTGTGGTTGCCTTCAATGAAGTTCCAGATGTAGTTTTCTATGTTGTTCTGTTGTATTTCTTATTCTTAAATACATCTCAACCCAGTCATCATATAGAACTCTCGAATTGAGAATCTAATAAGCTAGCCTCCAAAATGAAACAATAATTCGTTCTCAAGCTTCTGGTTAGCAACGCATGAATTATCTTTCCAGATAATTGCAAATGCCTATCACTGAGTTTTGTAAGAGGCCCCATGAAATTGTTCCTGAGTCTCTGGAATTTTTCAGCTTTGAGAAGGTCCTTGACAATTTCGATGTAATCAACATTTAAGAATTGGTTAATTGTAACTGCCTGATGTGGTTCTGACCCAAATTTATATTTCAATGGAGGAAGTGTCAATATCATAGGGAAAGAGTCTCCCACTGTTTATTTTTCTGTTTAAAAAGAGTTAGTCTTTAACAAAAAAATTAGGAACCCTTTCCAAAAATTGAACAAATGTTTCCTGACATTCAGAATGTGTCTTTGAATTGAAAATTAGTGTCTATGATCTCACATATTGCTCTTTGTTAGGCTCGTGACTCAAATTTTAATTTCAAAGACCCTAATTTCGGTTTCTTATCATTTCTTTCAAACTTACCTTCGTAACTAAGTAAAGCAATTCAAAAATCTGAATTTCCTATGAAATAAACAAGCTTGACGAATCTAAGACCTTAAGAGGAGATGAAAACGAAAAATTGAGGAGTTTTACCGATATTCGTCGGCGGAATAAAGAGCTTCAAGCAGTATAGCGTAACCGTAATTTCGTCGCCGTCTCCATGTTTTTCGTCGTCGTCTTCATGATTTTCGTCGCCGGCGTATAATAAGTTTAGTCGCGAGAGAATGTCTGATTTTTTAAAAATTTTATGAATTGTAGTCAAAGGGACTATTTTTGAGACAAAAAATTTGAAAAGACTATTTTTGTAAACTTAGGTTTGTTTTTAGGTTCATTTTTTTGCTTCGCTTCCGTTCGGTTTTAAATTCTCAGTTTTTATGCTCAGGCCTAGATACTATGTTTGTCATTGTGAACAATTTAGAGCAATATCCAGAGTAACATATAGTTACAATTGATAAAATGGTCACTGTGAATATTCAGACGCAAACGAAAACAAGTGTCTTAGGAGTCAGTGAGACAACTCTAAGAACAGAGTAATGAAGAGAGAAACAAAGGGTAAACGAAGTCTAAAGAAGAAGAATGAGAGAGATGAAGAAAGTGTTGACTTATCTTCATTTTTCTGTTCTTTTTGCTTAGTCGCTGGAATTAGCCTGAGAAGATAAGCATGGCCTCCACACTGTTTCTTTGCCAATATCCATTAATGCTATTCCTTTAATTGTCAGTTCTGCTCTAATCTGATCACTTTTCTCAAACTCTTTGTTCTTCCGCGCCATTATCCTTTCTTCTATTTTCTGTGAAATGTCTTCTTCGCTCAGTCCTGCTCTTGTTAGTGTTTTCTGTTTCATTTCTTTCAAAATCTCTGCATAGCTCAGGGTAGTGAGTAAACCAAGCACATCAAGAACTTCCCTGGCTGCTTTCTCAATCTCAACGAGTGACACAAGCAGGGACATCCGCTGTTTCTTCTGCATTTTCTGACAATTTTGACACAGCCAGACAAGTTTGGTATGCAATGATTATGAATGTCAAGAGTCACACAAAGAAAGAACAGTAAAGCAGAATACCTTGAGCTTGCCGATGGAAGCGTTGATGAATTTCAATGCATCTTGGTAAGCACCAGTTAATATATGGGCGGTATTCAAATCGTCTAACATCTTTCCTTCAAACTCACTTTTGAGCTTGTTAATGATGTCTTTGGTTTCTGCAGTCTGTTCAGATTTTCCAGAGTCTTCAGACATTGCTTCTCGATATGGCAAGAGAGCATCATCAAGATCTTGCAATGTCTAATAAACAAAGATCACAAGTTAGAGATAGAATAAAATATAAACCGTTACAGCCGAAGAGAGGCAAATCAAACTGATGAGTAGTTTTGAAAACATATATGAAGCACTGCACCTGATAAACATAATACAAAGCTTCGGAGGAACTGTCTAGCTGTGACGCTGAGAAACTCAGAGGAGACCGGTAGTGTGCACTCATCAAGAAGTGTCGCAGAGCCAGTGGATGGTAACTTTCTGTCATCTACACAGTTTGAAAAAGAAGAGAGATCAAAACCTGTCAACAATTCTGCGTTTAAGCCATGAGCACACATTCAACAACTTATTATATTTGGAAGAAATAAAAAAAAAAACATACTTCTCTGATTGTTTTGAAGTTTTTCTTTGATTTTGCCATCTTCTCGTTATTGATAGTGACATGCCCATTATGCAACCAGTAATTCACACCACCATCCTCACATGCAGCACAAGTCTGAGCAAGCTCATTTTCATGGTGTGGGAATTTTAAATCTGCACCACCACCATGAATGTCGAATCTCGGAGACAGATAATGAGCACTCATAGCACTGCACTCGATGTGCCATCCTGGTCTTCCTGGACCCCAAGGGCTGTCCCAACTCGGCTCATTAGGTTTTGCAGCCTGCAAGAATATTATGTTCAAACCACACCTCATCATAAACTCTAAGCCTCAATTTGCTGATTCAGAGATGAAAGTAAAAAAACAATTTCAAATCTCAAACCTTCCATAATGCAAAATCAGCAGGGTTGCGCTTTCTCGAATCAACCGCAACTCGCTCACCAGCTCTTGTATGTTCCAGTAGTTGACCCGACAACCTACCATAGTTTGGTGATTTGTCGACAGAGAAGAACACATCTCCTTCCACAGCATACCCACAATCTTTCTCAATGATCTGTAACAGCAAAATCATATGGATCATCCAACTATCACCAACATATGGATCATCATCATACCTTTTTGATCATGTCTATTATGTGATCCATATGGTCGCTGACACGTGGCTGGTGGGTGGGAAGGAGGCACTGAAGAGCACCCATATCAACTAAATACTCCTCGCAAAAGCGATTACTCAACTCTAACGGTTTCTCTCCATTCTCATTAGCACGTATGATTATCTGCAGCCTTCACATTGTTAGAACAACGTTCACTAAAGACCATTAACAAAGGTTCACAATTGCATTTGAATGGAGTAAACCCGCATAACGACAAAACAATACCTTGTCATCAACATCTGTGAAATTCCTGACGAAATTAACTTCATAACCCAAATGCTTCAAGTATCTGCATAACCAATAACATTCTCTGATCTAAGATTCAAGCTTTCCTATCTACGTTAGGAGAGATCGGACACACCCAACAGATTACATTAAAAAAATAACTAATTGAGAAGAAACCTGTAGAGAACGTCGAAGGAAACGGCAGCGCGAGCATGGCCGATGTGGCTGAAATCGTAAGCTGTGATTCCACAGACATATAATCCGATTTTGCCTGGATTGATAGGAACCAGAACTTCCTTCTGTTGAGTCATCGTGTTGTAAAGCTTCAGCTCCATCTTCTCCGCCTCCATATCTCTCTCTCACCACAGGTCCACGGCGAAGGAAACGAAGGTTGAGAAGCCCTTTTCTTCACTGTTACTTTATTTTCTAACAGTTACTTTCATTGTTTTTATTTACTGCAAGTTAATTGGGCTTAACTGTTTCCTATGGGCTATATTTATAATCTTGGATCCATTATGTGAATGTGGCTTTGTTGGAATTGATCTAGAGTCTATCCAATTTTCTAATGTAAAAATAACGATTTTTAAAAATATATAAAATCTATTAAAATTAGTCAAATCTCAATAATAATACATAAAAAATTTGAGTTAAAATCTCCAAACAGACCAATTTATATTTATTATAAATAAATTTACTTTATTTACAAACAAATTTCAAAAAACTACAAGCTACATTTTAAAAAATATATATCTGAAACGTTATTTCCATAAATATTATTAAAAACTCTGAATGTAACTTCCTAATTTTATGTTATAATTTGAATAAACATAAATCTTAAAAAATCGTCCTAAATATGTATAACACCTTCGTAAATTTTAGTTTTCTTTTCATGAATGTGTATAATGTACGCAAAATGTTTATTTTATATTTGTAGGAAGGATTAATTGACTATTTGAATATATATATATATGTATATCAAAATAAAAACATATTAATTTTGAATTGTTATATGGTGCTATATATATTATTGTCTAAATGAACAAAAAAACAAAAAAAAAAAGCAAGAACTTTTTTCATTTTAGAGAATTCTCTCTAGTTTCCTTCTCTCAACACTTTAAAATCTTTCAGAGGGAAAGTATGATTTTATATTTTCTGTTGTTTCATGTGAGTTATTTTTCATCATCTCTTTCTTTCAGTTACCTTATAAATTTTGTTTTCTCTTTTTTAGTTAAATAAATATCTCGTTATAAACTTGTATTTTTTTTATGCTTTAACTCAGCTCATATCAGATTTTCATGCTTTTGTATTTTTTTATGAGTTTCGGTTGAAGAGAATAAAGTTTTCGATCACTTTGATCGAATTGAGGAGATGCTCTCTATGATTACATATTATGTCTTAACCAATCTCTTATCATTGGAATCTTCAGAGTATAATATTGTGTCTATTTGATCTATCAATCCCTAGTGAGAAGGTTGAATATATACTCGAGACTGTAGTGTGCTCTTCTTAATCGGTTGAAGAAGATGATTGTGAGGAAATCTCTTGATGCTACAGAAATCTAACACGTGGAGGACAAAATCATTGCCTAATAATTTGCTGTGATGTTAATCCTCTGTTTGGCTTTGTTATTGTCCACAGCCAATACCTCTTGTACTCTCAAATATTTTGGACTGGAAATTAAAGAAACTTGGCCGACAAAAAAATTCCAAAATATGTATTCCTATTTTCACATAACACTGTCATTTAGACACATGAATTTCAAATAGCACATTTCGACACAAAAAAAAAAGATTTTACAGTAAAGAGATGAAAGCAATCTTGCCAATAACTTCCACGACAATAAATAACTAAAACAAAAAGTGATTACAGATATACGGTCTCTAAATCCTTAATAATATTAATTTACAAGGCGGCTAAGACTCTTTTTTATACTATTTATTCTTTTCGTAAGACATAGAATACTTATAGATCATGAGAGTTTCGGAGAATTCAAAGTACAACAAAATCATGAACATGGTCCTCAAAGAAAATGAAAGAACAATGAAACATTCAAAAACCAAATAATTGGTTGCAATTTGTAAAAGGATAAGATTCTTTTAATAGAATGATAAGCAAATTTGATTAATTATTTAATATCTCATTAAGAAGAAAACACAAAAGTTACAAAATAGATCCAGGGAACTTTTTAGCACATATGCTTTTGAAGATTAATGTATTTAAAGCTCTGGTAGGATAGACAATCAAGAGGCATTCAGGAAGTGTTTTCACGGCTAGGCAACACTCTCTTGTTAACAATCTGGTATCATTACGAGACGCCAATTTCACTGCATCGAAACATCCATCCACTGTATCTAAAGCTGTTTTCTTTGGACACGTGAATGTATTTGGCTGAATATCATGGGCTCCCAATACTTGGACGATCAATGCTGAGATCAGGGCTAACATGGAAAACATGACTTTGATTTGTTGAAGTTTCATTTTTGACAAGATTCAAAAAGGATTAATTTTGTAGGTTTGGGTTGCCAAAGAGTTTGAGGAGACCGTAGACTGGGGTAGATAAATATAACTGAGTTATAGTACTATTCTGTATGTTGAGAAATTTCTTATATATAAAGAAAAGTAATTTGGTCGAAAAAATAGTAAAAAAAGAAAAGAAAAGTTAATTAGGGAACGATTGACTATAAGAAATCATATTTGGAAACTTTAATGATTTGTTTGACCGATGTGCAGTCAATTATGTGATGAAATTGTATATTCTCTCTTTCCATTGTAGTTTATTTTCCCTTATGAAATACATGAAATAATTGACTACTAGATTCACGCCTTCAAAGATATGCCATTGACTGGTAGAGGTGATGATATAGCAGTAATTGTATGCTAAAAAAGCAATATAATGTATGATATGTATGTGTTACAAGAAAAGGATGTAAGATATGTATATGTTCATTAATTTATTTAAAGTATTGATTGATAGAGCTGTAAAATATTTATATATAAATTATCATATGATATATAATTTATTTATCTTAAATTATATAAATGTATTTAATTATATAATAATATTTATCTTTGTATTTTTATTATTAAAAATAATAAATTACTTTTAATTATATAAATTAATTTCTATTTCAAATGTGAAATTTCCTTTTTTAGAAACTTTAAAATAAATTATATGTAAATATTTTTTTCAAATCTATTTATATAAAGAAAGATTTCCTCACTTCTTAAGCATCCATGTACTAAATTAGAGTCCTAATAACATGCTACTTGTGTTAATAGTAACTATTTTTACTTCATTCGTTGCAATTCTTTATACTGGGCTCTTTCTTTAAATTCAGAATATTGATTGTCAAGCTCGATAGAGAGATAGAGTCATCTTCAGGAGAGGCGTTTCAGTTAGGGTTCCATTCTCTTCTTAGATTTGTCACGATCCTAACATCAATGGAGATTCAGCATGTTGAGTGAGACGAATTGTCGTGAAGACACTATGTGTCATGTCTCGATTTCGTCGCTTGGTCTTATCTGAATGAATCCTCGGAGACGTTACGAGTTGTCTTGATTTAACGCCTTTAAGAATCTTATTTAACTCCATCATTCAATGATACTTATCCCTGTAAGAGGTGGTGTTTCTCCACTTATATAAACAGGTAATACTTCATCCCTTGAATATCATCCTCACAGTTAGTGATAATTCCAAAAACTAATTTGCAGTATTATGGCTAGCCAACTCATCTGTTCTTCCACTATTGATGACGGATCAAAGACTATCTACTGATTTAGGAAGAGTTTGTAGCGAACCAAGAGGTGTTCAAGAGGAAAAGCCGAGGAAGATAGATCTAAGGTTGTACACCGATGAGCGTTGGTAACTCGAGGAGTTGATTGATGAGAATTGTGCAATCATGAGTTGGCCTGAGTATTACGTATGGATACTGTCTTTCTCGATAAAGATGCTTGATCTTGATGCACAATAAGGTACGTTTATTTGGGTTTTAAAGACTAGATGTTTTTTGTGATTACTCTATGTCTTACAATGGGTTTTGTGCTAGGTTTTACCTGATGTTGGGATTTTACAAGATGAGGTGGATCTGATGGTATATGTGATGAAAGTTGAGAATGCTCCTTTGGATTCTTAGCTGACATTGGAGGTTTAGAAGCTCATATCCGGAAGATTAAGGAAGCTGTTGAGTTGCATTAAACTCATCATGAGTTGTATGCAGATATTGGTATTAAGCCACTACCCAAGGGTGTGATTTTGTATGGTGAACCACTTGTAAAGTTTGCCTTCCTACCTATTGATATCACAAGTTTTATTAAGCGATGTTGTCCCAATCCTTTGAATAAGTGGAAACCCCACATCAGATGACTGAGCAGGTAGGTGAGCACTGAAACAAACCTTATTATCCTTCATGTTGTTATACTTTATTCTATTACATGTGAGTAGGTGACCCATATTTTATAAGCCGCTTTTTTGGAAATGATTACACCAAAGATGTAGGGGTTGGTTACACAAACTTATGTGTATCATTGTTGCGATTGACGGTTACTCTCATCTTCTCATTATCATATATATTTAGTTTCTCATTTCGTTGAACCAGGGAAGCTTCAAGATTATCAACCAACATGCCTTCTTCAAATGAGTTACAAAAGAGAGACATATTCTCAGGTATTGATTGTTTAAACCTCCTCTTTCTTCTTCATTAAATTCTATTAGCTGATGATTTTATATTTGCAGGAATATTTATTTTATTGGAACACTTGGTGTTGCAAGGATTTCCTACTACAAGGACCTCGATGTTAGGAGATGCACTATGTTACGAGCTTTGCCCTGCTCAGCAAATATCTGTCCATTGATGTTCAACAAGGTAGCACGTTCCATTCCAGGGCCTCGAGGTTTTGCACCAATCAGAAGAGTCCACTCCAAATCTTGGAACACTTCATAAGAATCTGTTCCTATATCAAATTCTCTTAAGAAAGGGAACAAGCAATCCTCAATTTCCATTGCACTTCGAGAGCTTGAATTGATCTCTCTGATCCAAGAAGTTTCAAAACAGTGGGTTGGTCTGGTCCAAATATTGCACCAGAAGCAAGCTACACCCGGAAAACCAAGTTCATAAGACCAAATGATTAGTAAGTAAGACCAAATTATTAGTAAGAAATCGTATCCTATGTAACAGTATTGGAAAAAGAGTAACTTACTTTGATCATTCCTGCAGCACCTGAAACAGCAATATTGATCATCCTCTTTAATAATTTCGTCTCCTCTTCCTTCAAACACACAAACACATGGTAACTAAAACTCAATGAAGATTACAGCGTTAGACAAAAATAGTTAATATACTACTCCTTCCGTTTCACTATGATACATGTTTTAGAGAAATGATTTGTTTTATAAAGATATATTTTTATGTTTTCTATAAGAATATTGCAAACTTCAAGAAAATTAATTGACTTTATTGAGTTACTATTGGTAAAAAATTATTGAAAACTGAAAATTACAGAAATCAATATATTTAATATAGTGATTTAATGCGTTTTCTGAATATGTGTGAAAACTCCAAAAAGTCTATTTTTGAGAAACAGAGGGAGTATTATGCAAATGAAGGATATGATTATCTCTTAAGACAAGATTTATTACATTTTAATATTTGTTGTTGTTAAGAAGGCGGAGAAATTAGAAGAGAACAAAATTACAGCTTTAATGATATACTAGAGATTGATATTTGTTTTTCATAATCAGTAGTATTATATAACTTAGATGTGTCATAAACTAATTGTATTCAAAAGATCTGGACCGAATCGGGTAATATGGTTATTTTGGTATAAATATCTGAACCCGTTTTAATTACATTTGTTATTTAGATATTTTTAGGTTCATATACATCAGAACTAAATTCTTCCGGACCCAAAAAGACCCAACTCAAAACAACACATAAATTTATGATATTCGAATGAGGTCTAATTTCAAAACAAAAAAAAATGGTGTCAGAAAGGCACAATCCATATTTAAATGGATAGACAATGTTCATGTCTAGCTTATTTTATAAACTAATAAAAATGACTATTTCTATGTGTTTAGCAAAATTAAGTGAAACATAAAGAGTTTTTTTTATTTAGTAAAGTAATTATATGGAGTGAAATATTAAGTGGCAATAAATGTAATAGATTTTATTATTTTGATTTAAACTATTATTTTATTCAAAAAAACATATCTTTTGAATTATGTTTTTGGTTACGTCATTTTCACTAAATAAAGCTAAAATAAAAAAATTAGTAGAACAAACTAAATCGAACGCTTAACCATATGAAAAACCAGTTATTTTATATTTTGATTTTATAATTGGCACAAAATTAATGTTAATTAACTAATTAATAAAATTTTGCCACTATTATTATTATGGTAATATAATTGATTATATAACGTATTGTTAAGGTAATATAATTAATGAAATTGTTAAACTGAGTGTAATATGGAAAGAAAATTGATGTATTTATATTAATAAAATTATTAAAAGTACATTATATTTTTTATATTGCTATTCATATTTCAAATAATTCTCATTTATATTATTATTTATGTTTTCAAACAATACCAAAAGTATTCAGTTTTAATAATATCGATGTGAAACCGAACCCTCCGTAACACTTTTATCGTCTTCACCAATCCGTTTTCATGAACCGCGACAGGTGCTTAATTACTTTTATAATATTTTGGAAAACAAGCATCTGATCATATAAATGTTGAACCTGTAATAGAGTGCAAAATAAATAGTAACGTAAATACAGTATAATTTACTCTGAGAAACAGAGCACGAGACTTTGGAGTTGGAAGTTGTGCGGAAATATATGTTCTTTTTTTTTAGCGGCAAACGGCTATTTTATACGAAAATATATGTTCTCAGGCATTGATCGCTTAAACTCTATAGAAAGACATAGTATTTTATTGATTTATATATATATGCATCCTCAAACCTTAAATGTCGGTCAAAGATTTTGATAATGCTAAATTAAGAGTTGTTTAATTAATGTGTATGCATTTTCTTCAGTCTAATTTATTCGTTACAATTGTTCTGATAAACATTTTCTTGTTTCATAAAGATATATTTTTTATTGTTTTCACACATATTAAGTAAACACATTAAATTATTATAATAAACTAGGTCTTTCACCGCGCTACGCGCGGATTGTATATTTGATTCTTTTTTTTTGGACAATATATTTGATTCTTAATTATTAGTTTTATTAGTATAAAACTGTTTTTGCTTGAAATTATATTTATTTTGCATAAATATTTATTTATTGTATTTTAACCAGTTGTAACTAAATAGTTCTATCACTTTCTTTTTTGTTTCTTTTAATAAATATAGAAGATAATTGATATTTTTTACTTTATACCATATATCTTTTGATATTATAAAATATGTTTACAATTTATAAAAAACAGGAGTAATGTATTTTGTGTTAATTTTTTTCTTTTTTGTCGTCACCTCTTTCGATCTTTATGTGATATGATTTTTGTATTTTTTTAGTTTTCATTTGACACTTTGAGTTTCCATAAAAAAATTGAAATAATTTTTTTAATTGTATTGTGACCACCAGTACTGATTTCACTACTTTGTTTTGATTAGTTTTTAAAATATATTGTATATAGAAATTAATGAAGATTTTATATATATTGGAACCATGACTTGTAAGCAACGGTAACAGTTATTCTATACTCAAGCATACAACGAAATATGGAGGAATTTCACTTTTATATTTAATTTAATATTATTTTTCATGTTTACTTTTTTTAAAATGAATATTTTCAAAAATATCTAAGTATGAAATTTCGTTTAGGAGGCAAAAAACATTTATAATCTTAATTTATAAATATACAAATATAAAAAATTATTGTAATATATAAAAAATAATTTTATAGTTTTTGAATTATACTTTTTCAAATTCAGACTTTTAATTTTTTAATTTTGAATTTTTTCGATTTTTTTTTAAATTAAAAATTCTTTTGATTTTTTTTTTAATATTTTTATTATTAAGTATTTATTTCTATATTTATTAAAAATCTAAACCCCACATTTTAAAACCATACCTCTCAAATATAAACCATAAATCTAGATTAGTTAACCTTGGAGTTATATACCTCTTTGAAACCCATGTTAAATAACTAAATGTGGTAAAGGTAAATATAAAAATGTGTATTACAAAAACGGTAGTTTAAACAATTCTCCAAAAAAATATTTTGACTATACAAATGATCACATGATTAAAATCAGGAAAATTATAATTATTATCATAAATTTTGGAATAACTCTACATTGATCACAATTTTATTTATTTTACATTTTATTATGTCTTGATAAATTTTTATATCTGCTTTGAAAATCTTTTCCCTCATATTGATTTTAACTCTAAATTTCTGCATCCAAAATTTTATTGATAATTTCTATACTGTAAACAACTAAATATATAAAACTTAAATATTTTAGTAATGTGTAGTTTTAGAAGGGGAATTATATGTATTTAACTAACTTAAAGACTGTGTAGGTTTAAATGATTAGTGATTATTATATAATATCTAGAATAATATTTTATGAGTCATTCAAGTTTCTAGGATTTTAAAGTACCATCCGCTTCATAACCTAACTAAAATTGCTACTAATTTTCTATAGTAAATTGCTGGTGATTCGCTTACTATGCTCGATGAATTTTTTTTGTTTTACACATTTGAGAAATTCCAATACTAAATAGGTAAGCACTAAGCAGTAACAGTTACAAATTCAACAGTACAACAATTTGTTGTACTTAAATGAACCAACACGCAATTATATATGTTTCAAAGTCTAATATATCATAGAAAATTAAACCAAAAGAGTAAGTTTGGTAACCTATTGAACTGAAAGAGATGACACAGTTAATCACAAAAGAGAGGCAGGTAAATCCAAAACCATAGCAATTTCATTAGAAATGCTTTCAACTTTGCATCATTTTCTTCAGGTTGTGTTGAAAGGCAGAGCTCGACATCCATGCACTCATGGCACATCAT
>CAJHQQ010002272.1:0-68838 GCA_905132885.1 Moricandia moricandioides
AGTAGTCTCCTTAGGCTTGGACCGATATTAGCACCTAGGTGATGTGTGAAGTAGCTTGTGGCCTCGTTAAAAGCCTTTGATATCTCTTGATTTTGATGTGTTTTTAGATTTATATTTTAAGCTTATTAGTGTAATTCTAGGTTGCATTTAGATGTTTATATTGCATTTGCATACATATTTGCATGTTTTCAGGTGTGGAGAGGTTGCAAGTGAAGTTTTTGGAGCCAAATAAGTCATGAAACATTCAAAATGATGAAATGGACAGTGACCCGCCGCGCCCTAGCACCGCGGCATACGGAGGCCGCGGCGGACGCTCGACGGATCTGGGCAGTGAGTCGCCGCGGGCAACGCCGCAGGCTAAGGAGGTCGCGGCCAACTCTCAGGAAAATGGACAGGGATTTGCCGCGAGCGCCACCGCGGGCTGAGGAGGTCGCGGCCGAAAGAGGAGCACCGCGGGCAAGTGGCCGCGGGCAACGTAGGTCGCGGCCGTCGATTTTACTGTTTGATTTTGGTTTATTCTGGTTTAATCTGGGTATTGTGATTGAACCAGCTCGAGTTTTAGCTTCCTATAAATACCCCTAAGACCTAATTTTAGGATCTTATCTCATTTTCTCTCCAAGAACTTGTTCTAAAATTGTTAAAGCTTGAATCTTTTGATCATTTTAATCAAGTACTTCATCTTATATTTGTGTTTCTCTTGCTCATTAGTATGATTAGCCTTAAATCTCACATAGATTTAAGGTTTCTCATGGAGTTTATTGAGTAGACACTTTGTGATCTATGGGTTAAGTAGATTAGGGTGATTAGGTGGATGTTTAGGATGTTTCTTGCTTGATTAACATTGTTCTATGCTTATTAAGTGTTCTTAATGCTAGTTTAGAGTGACCAAGTCTAATCTAGATCCTTAGACATTTTCTGCACCACAAGTGTTTGTTAAAATGTCTGAAACCAACTTGATATTGCTCTAGCATGAATAACCAATGACCATTTGATGTTAGGACTGCTAGATGGTTAGTAGACTAGTGATTCATGCATGTTTGATGGTGTTAGGCCAATGACCATTTGATGCTTAATGCTTGATTAGCATAGGGATTATTGCCATGACCTTGGATTAGTCTATTTTATGAGTTCTAGACCTATAGACTTGTTGATTGTTTTGTTTGAACATCCTAGACTGAACCTTGATCACCCGATATCGATTATCTTTGCCCATGGATCCATCTTTAGCTATAGATTAAAAGATTAGTTCTTGCACTTATTTCTAGATTGGATTTGAGATCACCTTGTTTATATTTCTAGGAGTTTAGCTTGTTACAAATCATCAATCTTCTTATTTGCTTAGATTAGGAAAGTTTGTGTATTCTTAGTGTTATAGATCATTAGTTCCTTGTGGATTCGATCCTAAAGTGCTGCATCGATATACCATTCGATTGTGGTAGCGTGCACATTAGGTTAATTGGCCTGTGGTAAAACGCAGTAATCAGACATCAAAGCTCATTATGCTACAATGTTTATCACCAAGAAGGAGAGCTCTATAGTACAGAATCCCATTGAAGCATCCCTTATATACTCCACTTGGGCGATGCATAGGGCAAAGTCCTTTGGTTATTATTCTCCATGATTCTTGACCTCCCAATGTAAGAACCAGAGGCTGATCAGTATGTTTTATCATCGACATGAACAATACTTTGTGTTTTTCTACTACTCGTATGAGGAGGATGTGGTAAGGCTAAAAACTGTCTCAAGGTTGGGTTCCAAATCTTGAATACGGGTGTTAAAATCAATCCATGGATGCTGCCGGATCAGGAAAATTTCATATTCTTTTACATCCCCTCCTTTAATAATCAAAAAAAAAAACTGCTGGTGTGTCGGTTTAAAAAAAGGAAAACAACATAAATGCATATATTTTCGTGTACAAGAATGCTTGACCGAATCTGCTGCCAAGAAAGTTTTCAGTGATGCTGGTGTTGCTCACTACTCAGATGACTAATATCGTCTTTCATATTCTGTCAAACTTGTAATCAGTCATATCATCTTCCTCTTTTCGTAGCTCTAAACAACTACAAAAAGAAGTTAATTTAAGAGATTCGTGCCTGTTTGGTATTTTATAAACTTTGTGTGTTGCTTCAACAAAGAGATTATCTACTTTGTCATATCTTGTCTACGTTGACATCAGTTCATTATTTATACAACAAGAGAACATATATACTACTTAAACATGTCCACTATTTGGAATTAACCTTCAATGTGTGGAGGTTCGTGCCCTCCAATCTGAAGAATTCTCGGATCAGCCACGGGCTCTTACACTAGTGGAGAATAATAACCAAAGGACGTTACCCTAGCCATTATCGAGCTGAAGAAGGATATGGGCGATGCTTCAATGGGATTCTGTATTATATAGCTCGTCTTCTTGGTGATGGTCATGATATCATAATGTCAAATCTGAAAACTTCAATATTATAAAATTTCCAGAGGATCGCTCTCGTCAGCTTCATATGACACCTTATGAGGGAAGCATAGCCTTAGTTACTCATGATTATTATGTTGCTATAGTTTGAAAGATGCACACGGACACGTGAACGATTTGTTAATCATTTACCATGTGATAGAGTACGGAGGGATTCTATAGGTTTCAGGGGTACTACAGATGCTGGTGAGTTTATTTTTGCTCCGTATGTTTTCCATGAAGCATTTTTTATTCTATATTTGGATCCGAGGAGAAACAGTACTAGAGAAGTCCTTTTTGAAAAAAAAAATATGGTTGAGTTTAGACGTCGTTGTGGACTTCATAAAAGCTACTCGTTCACTATGGAAGTTTTTCTAAATCACATCGAGAGTCTCTTTTCTTTGTAGATCACCGTCTTAGCTAGGGCCTAAGACCACCTCCAATGGGGGGTTCTTAGGTGGTTTTGAGGGGTTCTAAAACATTGTGGGGTCCACAATTTTTTTAGAACCAGCTCTAAAAACCCCCTATTAAGAATCTGGTTCTTAAACTGTTTGCGGGTCCCACTGACACGTGACGGCCCGCGATTGGTTTATCTTTTTTTTAATTTTTTTTAATTTAAAAAATCAAAAAAAAAAAAAAAGTTTAGAACCCAAACGGGGTTCCAACCGTTGGAGGTGCTCTAAGACCGTCTGCAACCCTACCACCAACCCTACCACTCCAAATGGGGTGCTTATTTTTTTTTTTTAATTTTTTGAAAAAATAAAATAAAAAGCAGACTAATCACGGGCCGCCACGTGTTAGTGAGACCCGTGAACAGTGTAAGAACCACAAGAAAAAAAGTGCTTATTTGGGAGTTTTAAGCACTTGTTTTAGGAGGTGCTAGTGGACCCCACTACTTAAGCACCCCACTAAGCACCCCCATTGTGGATGCTCTAAGAGCAACATTAGTGGGAGAGCTTAAGGGTTGCTTAGAGAGGGTTTTTATAGGAGGAGGCCCACCAATTAAGAAGAACCATTGCCAAAAGCTTCAAAATAAACACCCAATTTTATGTGTTTCTTCTACTGTATGCGGACCCTACTGACACGTGACGGTCTGCGATTGATTTACCTTTTTTTTTTTTTAAAGTCAGAAAAAAAAAAGAATTTAAGCACCCCATATGAGGTGCTGGGTTAATCATGCTCTAAGGCTTAACGCTCTCCAGTGATTCTCTTTATGTTTTTTTGTTTTTTACTTTTTCGTTGTGACTTCATTTACTTCATGTCTATGCATTACTTAGATTTTCTCTTATGATATTTCTTATTAAGTTTTTGTATTAGAATATTGATCAAGGATTAAGGGGAATACTCAATAATTGCTTTAATGATTCCACAATAAAATGAATTGCCAAATATATGATTCTTAAGTTATGTCCGGTAAGAGCATGATTATCCGGGTTTTTTAGAAGAGTTTCTTGTACTGTTCACAGGCCCCACTGACATGTGGGACCCATGAACAGTGCAAGAACCGCTTCTAAAAACTATTAAATAAGAACCGGTTTTAGAAAGTTTCTTACACTGTTTGCGGGTCCCACTGACACTTGGCAACCCGTGATTGGTTCGTTTTTAAATTCTTTTTTTCTTTTTTTTTAAACAGCAAAAAAAAAATAAAAAAAAAATTAAGAACCCTTAATAGGATTCTAAAGATAATGATGCCCTAAGAAACTTATATTTCACGTTCATTGAGATCCGTATTAGTCCAACAATGCCAAAACAAAGGAAGAGTTTCGTGAATACACTATATCGGTCCAAAATTATATTCTGCCAAGGCTGGAGATGCCTTGACAACAACCAACATCGAGCTTCATGTTTTAGAGGATAAGTCGAGAGATGCTGATGGTAAAGTTAAAGGCTTAAAGCTACAGATTTTTAAGTTGAACAATATTGGCTTGTGTTTGACGTTTACATATTCCTTGATTTTACCGTCTAAAGCATGTACAAAAAATAAAAACTTTATTGAAAATATAAAGAGAGTATGTGTGGATCAAGATTGTAAGCATATGCATATATTGCCATATAACTTGTTGACGTTAAGTAGTTTAACATCAAATAGTGTATGCAACTTAACTGGCCACTTTTGTCTGGCGCTGCGCTTGGATCTTGGTTTTGTATTTGGTGGTTAAGTCTTTTTGCTGTATGTGGTAGCAAATTTAATTTGTTTGACTGTAATATGGTTTGTATGTAAATGAGATTTCAGATTGTTGCTCCGACCAAATGCTTTATGCATGGCTTTGACGTACTGTTCATATCGTTTTTAGATTACTGAAGTTGTTACGGAGTAATGGATTTTGATGCAGCATCTTGAGAAGGTCTTTACGTTTAGTACAATTTTTATTTTTGGGTTTAATAACCGAAAGCATCACACACTTAGCAGATGCACTCTCTTGAAGGTACAATCCAACCCTGTTCTTTAAATTAGTGGGGTCGAGGCAAAAGTAGCTCGAGCCTTGGCAGAATACAACTTTGAATCGATATAGTGAATTCACAAAACTCTTTCTTTTGCTTTTGGCATTGTTGGAATAAGTCTCATACCGAATCATTTATTGGCGTATCATATTATTATGATATCATTGAAACAATTATGGAGTATCCCCTTAATCCTTGAATCAATATTCTAAAGCCAAAAAAACTTAGTAAGAAATAGCTTAAGAGAAAATCTAAGTGATGCATAGACATATAAACTCAATGAATCACAAAATGGTAACATTGAAGAACATCAAGGTACACTATTATATGTTCTCAGAAAAGAACGCAAGTAAAAAAGTTATAAGAGAATCACTGAAGATCATTGAGCACCAAAAGCCGGTGCCCTGCATAAAATTGTCATTGAAAAGGGGAAACAAATAACAAAGTAACACTAAAGAGTATTGAGCACCAAAGGCAGCTCTACAAAGAAAAGAGACTCTCCCTGTGATATGGGAAAACTTCCATGGGGTACATAGAGCTGCTAGCAAGTCCAAACTCACCCATAACTCCTTCAAAACAGACTTTTCTTGTACTGTCTTTCCTCGGATCGAAATAAAGAATATAACCCGCTTCAAAGAAACAATACGGGGCAAAGATAAGCTCACCAGCATCAGTAATACCCTTGAATTGTATAGCGTACCTAAAGTTTCTGTCACATCGTACATGAAGAGCAAAGCATTCACTTGTCCAGTCCTGTCCATGTGCATCTTCCAAAGTATAGAACTCAACAACATCTTCATGATCTTGTGGATAGCTATGAACAACCAAGGCTAGCCTTCCCTCGTAAAGTATCATATTACGTGACCATCCAGTACGATAGTTCTTCGGAAGTTTTATAGTACTGAAGCTTTCAGATTTGACATCAAAGCTCATTATTATATATTCATCGTCAACTCTAGCTTCATAATACACAACTCCATTGAAGCATCGCCCACGTGCTCCTCTACTTGGGAGATGCATAGGGCAACGTTCTTTGGTTACTATTCTCCATGATTCTTGAGCTCCCAATGTAAGAACCCTAGGCTGATCAGAATATTCTGATAGACAAAGTACTTTGTGTTTACCCTCCAAAGGATCGTATCCTAAATAAGACAACCAACCATTTCGAACCGACCTGTCTTCATTGGGATGTGGTAAGGCTAAAAACCGTCTCAAGGTTGGGTTCCAAATTTTAAACTCGGGTAATAAAATCAGTCCCTGGACGCTCTCGGATACCGAGAAGTCCCAGTATGTGTTATTTATTTGGTAACTGTAGAGTGGAGAATAAGTCGAGCCGTCAGGAATCTGGTGCTGAGGAAACGAGAAAACAATTTTTACTGAACCTGATGAGATTGGTGACCAGAAGAGTCGGTGATCGTGGAGTAGACCGAGACGTGAACGAGTTGATAAACCTCGGAAGTGTTATAAAAGAAGACCACAGCTTCGAGACACATTGATATCTCATGATTGATTTCACAGGAAGTCTTGAGACTATATCCAAGGTTAGATCAAGAGGAATATGGTTTGGTTGTGATCTATTATCATCTTTGGATCTCTCTCTCATCTTCTTCTCTTCTTGTTCATCCATGGCTGATTCCTTAACAATAAAAACCCTTGTTCTTTCTTACTATACCCCCCACTACTAGAACCGTTTTTGTTTAGGGTTCAGCTTACGTATATATATGATAATGTAGACGGCACAATATATAATATATCGACAAAGAAATTACACATAGCTATTATAAAAAACTATTTATGTGGTTAAAAAAAGAAAACTATTTATATAATTACTTAAGAAGTCAGGCTTTTACATACCGTTTTCACTTATTTTTTTTATAAATCTTACAGATAATATTATAAAAATTTCCATTATTTTAATTTTAAATAATTCTTTAATTAAATTTATACTTAAATTTCATTTTAATATTTTTCTCAAACTACATAAAGAAAATATCTTCCAAATTAAAACATGGAGATCATACATTAATATACATACACGTGATTTCACAGTTAATATTTTTTATTAAAAATAATTTAGATATTAAAAAGATAAAATACTGAAAATCAAATAACCATATATACATTAAAATTTAATATACTCTACATAATTACTGTTAACAAGATTTTACTTCTGATTAGATTTTTGTTAATAATTTGAAAATTTAGACTTATAATTTTATTTTATTTTCCTTTATATTTTTTTTTCTCAAGACAACATAAATAACCGGGTTTAGGAAGTGTATATGGAACCGGTTTGTGATTGAATTAAACTATTACAGACGACATGAATTGTGTGCTTTAAAACAACAAACGGCAGACTGTCTATTTCGTACGCACGTGGTCGACAAAGAAACAGGAGAACAAAAGTCTTGCAACCTGCGAGCGGATCTGAGAGACAACAAAAAAAAACAAGACCAAAGCCTTGAAGAGTATCTTGTATTAATCGTTTAGTTACTAAATATTAAATTAAATTATTATTTTTTCTTTTGTAGATTGCATCGCTTCATAAACTCATAGGCACGGGATTCGCTATAGAATCATCCCTCAAGTTTCGACCTTTTTTTCCCTTTTTTTTAAGAAAATAAGAAACAAAGATTTAAATTAGAACAAGTGAAAAAGATATGAAGGAGGTTGAAACTGAGAGCCTTGTTATTTTCCCTTTATCGATTTTACTATTATTATTGTTCATTCTCATATACTTTTATTCTTCTTTTTTTTACGTTTTCCCACAATAATTTGTGGGTTATTAAGTAGTAATCTGAAGGGAGAAAAGGGTTATATGTTTTGTGGAAAGCCCTAATTTTCGTTTGTGTGTTGTTCTATCCTCTCTGATTGTTCTTGCGGCCGTGTTTCTGGGTCTCTCTCTCTCGGTTTGTTCAACCTTTTCTTGGAGATGGGTTCTGATGAAGAAGATGAGATCAAGAACGTTAACGTTGGTGATGGTAACAAGAACAAGAAGAAAAAGATTGATACTTTCAATACCAATGACTCTCTCTCCGTTAAGCCTAAGCGTCAGATGAAAACTCCCTTTCAACTCCAAACCCTCGAGAAAGTTTATGCAGGTTTAGTTTTGATTCATATGTTGAATTGTTTGTTTCGTTGTTGTTCTTCAAATTGATTTTTATTTTTATCTTGTGTCAAACAGAGGAAACGTATCCCTCGGAGGCGACGAGGGCCGAGTTGTCTGAGAAATTGGATTTGTCAGATCGTCAGTTACAGATGTGGTTTTGTCATAGGAGGTTAAAGGACAAGAAGGATGGCCAGGCTAAGAAACCGGTTCAACCGACTGCTCTGTCTTCAGTTAACGAGTTACCGGCTGCTGATGATAGATCTGGTTCTGGCTCAGGCTCAGGCTGCAGCCCTTATTCAGAGTCAAGGAGGAACTTTGAGAGTGGTAGTAGGAGCTCTCGAGATGAATACGAGACAATGGGGAAAGGTGTGTACGAGCCACGGTTGTCTGTGATGGTTCGTAGAGCTGTTGTCTGCATTGAGACTCAGTTAGGAGAGCCATTGAGAGAGGATGGACCACTACTTGGAATGGAGTTTGATCCGTTGCCTCCTGGTGCTTTTGGAACACCCATAGGTACATTACTCCCTATTCGCCAATCATAATGTCACTGATACGTATTTTTTGTGGACCAATTATCTTGAAAGTGAACTTTTTTTTTCTTTTCTCTATGACATATCAATGGTCTCTCTTTGCTTAGATTGTTCTCATGTGAGTCTCTGCTTTTTTTTTAATTCTCTAATCTTTTGTTTGTTCTTGAACAATATGTTGTAGCTATGCAGGCGCACCAAGATCATCCATATGAGAGCAAAATGTATGGGCCACATGATGTCCGACCTCGAAGAGTTAGTTTTCTGACTAAAACATATAGGCTCTATTTAATTTCTCTGTTATGAGTTAGCTAGATAGATACTAGCCTGAAAATTTATCAGAGAAGAAAAATGCTGCCGAGTTACAATGAAACTTTATATTTTGTGTGCAAGTTCCTAGCCTACTGCTTCATGCCGCTTTGAGAATTACCAAAAAAAAAATATTGCTAAACTGATGTATGATTTTTATGGTAGGAGTTTTTTAAGAGTAAGAGTGACCAGTGTTAGATGAACTTCACTTGTTTTTAATGTCTCTTTTTTGTGCGTTCATTTAATCACATTTTCATATTATTGTATTTTTAATAGTTTGCTGAACTTATCTGCTTTTGTTGATTATAGTCTGCTGCCCGTTCTTTCCATGAGCAACAATCACTGGATGATCCATCTTCCTACACACCTGAGATGTATGGTCACTCTGAAAGTCATGCACGTGGTATGGACTATGATATTTCACGATCTAAGAGTTCATCATATATGCATGGGAATGGGCCTGTACCAACGTCTTATGGTATCCATGGAAATGCATCTTTAAATTGTTCTACATCTCAACAAGACATGCCTAGCCCCATTGTCCCATCAGCTCATGGTGATAGCTTCCTGCTGGAGAGAAAGGTAGCTGTCCAAGTTTTATTTCGTCCCTTTTTGAAAAGATGTGTGTTTTTATTGTAATGTTATTATTATGTGTCTCACAGGTAAGCGATGGCAGAATCAGTAGAGGGAGTGGACAAAAAGATCCTGAGAAACTGGAACTCCAGAGGAAAAAGGTATATTGCGTATTAGAAAGGTCTTATTGTCTTTTATTAGTATCCCCTGTAGCACATGTTAATGAGTTTGAGAGTTTGTGTCCTCAGTATGAAGAACGCATGAGAAAAGAGTTGGAAAGGCATGAGCGGGAGAGGCGTAAAGAAGAAGAGAGGTTGATGCGTGAAAGAATAAAAGAAGAGGAGAAGTTACAGCGTGAACAGCGTCGTGAAATGGAAAGAAGAGAAAAGTTTCTACAGAGAGAAAATGAACGTGTAAGTTATGACAATTGTGCAATTTTTGTAGCAAGAGTATGCAGTACTAGACTTATATTTCTGTGGGAATGTTAAAGGCTGAGAAACAGAAGCAAAAAGATGAGATTCGCCGGGAGAGAGATGCTATAAGACGCAAGATTGCTATTGAGAAGGCAACTGCACGTAGAATTGCTAGAGAGTCTATGGATCTAATTGAAGATGAGCAGCTAGAACTGATGGATTTGGCTGCTACTAGCAAAGGATTGCACTCGATAGTACAGCTTGATCATGATACGTTGCAAAACCTTGAACTGTATAGAGGTATGATCTCTTTTCCAAGCCGTGAAATTGATTTAGCAACTCTGATGAGTTCTTTCTAGATCTTGCAATTTATCATAGCTATTCTACTTTTTCAGATTCTTTGAGCACATTTCCACCAAAGGCTTTGCAACTGAAAATGCCGTTTACTATTTCTCCATGGAAGGATTCTGAGGAAAATGTTGGAAACCTTCTAATGGTATGCTCGATTGATCTTTACTCTCTGCGTATGCTGCCTCTCACTTGAAATTATTACCATCAGAATAACTTTGGATCAGAACAATGAGACCAATTTGGAGCCAATTGGATTGTTTTCACATTTTACGCACCATTTTGCACTTCAATGGTCTAATATTGTGGTTGTTTTTCAGGTTTGGAGATTCCTAATAACATTTTCTGATGTTCTAGACCTATGGCCTTTTACTCTGGATGAGTTTATTCAGGCTTTCCATGACTACGTAAGTCTCTCTTTAGTACTCAATATGAGATCTTCGTGTTCTATAGTTGTTTCTTTCATTCCATTGTTATTGCTCTATATTTGATATATATCATATTGTAGGACTCAAGATTGCTGGGAGAGATACATATTACTCTTCTGAGATCAATAATACGAGATATTGAAGATGTTGCTAGAACACCTTATAGTGGAATTGGAAATAACCAATATACTACAGCCAATCCTGAGGGTGGTCATCCGCAGATAGTTGAAGGGGTAACTTTCTATTTTCGGATTTGTTCAATGAGGCTCTATCTTTCCTAATGCTTCCTTCTTCTTCAGGCTTATGCATGGGGCTTTGACATTCGTAGTTGGAAAAAGCATTTGAACCCACTAACATGGCCTGAGATACTGCGACAATTGGCACTCTCCAGTGGATTTGGGCCTAAGCTTAAGAAAAAAAGTTCCCCTCTGACACAAACTGCTAACAAGAATGAGGTACTTATTCCCGTTTGTGTTCCCTAGAGATCCTAACTATATATGAAAACCAGTGTTGTAAAGATCAGACATGTAAAGCGCGTAACTGCCACCTAGCAATTTCTTGAACATTGATGAAACAATGAAATGCTATCAGAGGTTTCAATTTTTCGTAGTCATTGACTTGGTTTACTTGTGTGTGCAGGCTAAAGGTTGTGAAGATATCATTTCTACTATTCGCAGTGGTTCAGCAGCTGAAAGTGCTTTTGCATTAATGCTGGAGAAAGGGTTACTGGCTCCGCGCAAGTCGAGGCATCGGTTGACACCTGGAACTGTCAAATTTGCAGCCTTGCATGTTCTGTCTCTTGAGGGAAGCAAGGGACTGACACTGTTAGAACTTGCCGACAAGATTCAGGTACATCTATAATCTATATATGTTACTGCAAATTTCATTGTAGTTGAATTATTTCATTGACTTAGTTTTTATGGTTTCCACTTAAAGAAATCTGGACTTAGGGACTTGACAACAAGCAAGACGCCAGAGGCTTCTATCTCCGTTGCATTGACGAGAGATGTGAAGCTCTTCGAAAGAATAGCCCCCTCGACTTATTGTGTACGAGCTCCTTATGTGAAGGATCCTGCCGATGGAGAGGCAATACTCGCAGATGCTAGGAAGAAGATAAGGGCATTCGAAAATGGATTGACAGGTCCAGAAGATGTGAATGATCTTGAAAGGGATGAAGACTTTGAATGTGATATTGATGAGGATCCTGAGGTTGATGATTTAGCCACTCCGGCAAGTGCCTCAAAAAGTACTGATCTTGGTATACCGAATGGTTTGTCTGGAAACGGAGGAGATGATATGTCCTGTGATGTTAAAGCAGACGTAAAGAATGAGGTTGAGAATGAATTTTCTTCTCCACCTCCAAGCAGTGTTTCACAACACCATAGTAAAGATAATAACAATGATGTCGCTGAAGATAGCGACCAGGGCCAATCATGGATTCAAGGTCTTACAGAAGGGGACTATTGTCATCTAAGTGTTGAAGAGCGCCTTGAGGCCCTTGTTGCTTTAGTCGGCATTGTCAATGAAGGAAACTCCCTCAGAGCTAGTCTTGAGGTAAAGTCTGGTTTATATTTTATTAGTTTTCCACTTTGGACAGAGAAGAACTTGATCTTTTGAGTCTGTTATTGTGTTCATATTATTGAGATTTATTCGCAGGATCGTATGGAAGCAGCAAATTCTCTTAAAAAGCAGATGTGGGCAGAAGCACAATTAGATAACAGCTGCATGAGAGATGTACTTAAGCTTGGCTTTCAAAACTTATCAAGCAACAAAACTGAATCAACAATCTCTACTCGTGAGATGGATGGTTTTGACAGAAACCCTTCTCAACTTATAGATGAATCGAAGCCTATGGAAGTTGTTTCAAATGATCTTCACAAGTCATCTACTGAGAGAGCCTTTGTTAATCAAGAGGTCAATATATGTCAAGAAAATAGTTCTTCAAAGAGATCACGCTCGCAGTTAAAATCATATATATGCGACAAAGCAGAAGAGGTGTATCCTTACCGATCTTTGCCGCTTGGACAAGATCGGCGCCACAATCGTTACTGGCATTTTGCTGCATCAGCATCTAAAACTGATCCTTGCTCGGGGCTTATATTTGTTGAGCTCCATGATGGCAAGTGGCGACTCATTGATTCAGAAGAGGTAATAACACAAAGTTGAATAATTTGTAGCTATAAGGTTTTTGATTGCCCTTTGGTTACTTATATAGAAATGTTAACCATGTCTTGTGTGAATTTGTTTTTTGTCGTAGGCTTTTGACACTCTAGTTGCGTCACTGGATATGCGTGGGATCAGAGAATCTCATTTACGCATAATGTTGCAGAAGAATGAGGGTTCATTCAAAGAGAATGCTTGTAAGAATACAAAGCTATATAGAAACTCTTTCTTGAAGGAGAAGAGTGTTGTGAATCATTCTCCTGCAGATTCGAGGAGCCCATCCAGTGCTATATCGGGTTCGAATTCTGATTTGATGGAAACTTCAACTTCTATTAGAGTTGAGCTAGGGAGAAACGACAAGGAGAAGGAGAATGTATCAAAACGGTTCCATGATTTCCAGAGATGGTTGTGGACTGAGACGTACAGCTCACTACCTTCTTGTGCTAGGAAATACGGGAAGAAGAGATGTGAACTGTTAGCAACATGTGAAGTGTGTGCTGCCTCTTATCTATCTGAGCATACGCACTGCACTTCTTGTCACCAGAGATTGGACATGGTTGATAGTTCAGAAAGGCTAATATTAGTTTCAAGTTTGACTGCATCTCCTCTTCCTTTTGGAGTCAGGTTGCTCAAAGCACTACTTGCTTTTCTTGAGGTAAAGCTTCATTTAACTCTTTCAACTTTTATTCTAGAGTCATTTCTTTGGTACTAACTTTTGTTCATTTATTGACAGGCATCTGTTCCAGATGAAGCTCTTGAATCATTTTGGACAGAGGATAAAAGAAAAAATTGGGTGTTTAGATTGAATGCTTCATCATCACCTGAAGAGCTTTTGCAGGTAACTATCATCTTTGTTTTTTTCTTTTTACCTAAATTAAACACAAATTTTGTTTTAAAACTCACTATGTTCCTTTCTGTTTTTGGACAGGTCCTGACTTCCTTAGAGAGTGCAATCAAGAAAGAATCGTTGTCATCCAATTTTGTATCGGCAAAGGAGCTCTTGGGAGCTGATGATTCAGGATCAGTGGACGTTGTTCCATGGATACCAAAGACAGTATCAGCGGTTGCTTTGAGACTTTCAGACCTTGATGCATCCATTATTTACGTGAAGCCAGAGAAACCTGAGCTAATCCCAGAAGATGAGAAGGAGCAGATTGTAAGTTTTATAGACCATTTTGATTCTGTTAAGATTTGTGAAAATTGCCTCTCGGTTACTCATTTGAAAGTTATTTTTATGCAGAGCTTTTACCCTGGAAACTCCCTTATCAAAGGCAAAGGACCCAAAGACCAAGATGAGGCCGTTCCAAACTCGGTTAAAAGAAGTAAGAAACGACGAGTAAGATTTGGTTCTGTATCAAACAGAAAGGTGAAGAGGAAGAAAGTGCAAGGGGTTCCAGACAGATTTGTCGCTGGTAGGAGCAATGTTGCAGTGAATAGGAACTTGGCGAGCGTTGAGTTGAACCATCATCAAGTCCCTGGAAGGGGAAAGAGGACGGTTAGAAAAAGACCAGAGAGGAACGGTGAGGAGAATTACCGCTTAGTCAGCAGAATGGCTGACATTGTTAGGCCTAATAGCGAAGAACTTGAAGAGGAAGAAGAAGAAGAGCAAACATTCAGAAACATTAATGAAGACTGGGCCAGTGAAACACCTAACAGAGTGATGACGCCTATGCAAGTGGATGATAAAAGTGACAACAGTGTAGGAGTTGAGTCAGAGGATGATGATTATGATGAGGGTCAGTTTGTGGTTTACCATCAGAGAAACAAGTGGGGACGAGACCCAAATGAAGCAATGGAGGATGATGAAGTTGTGGGGGTTGAGCGTGTTGAAAGAGATGATTTTGCAGAAGTGAGTGAGAGCTCTGAAGATGACGATGATGTACCTGCTAATAATACAGCAGCAAATAATCATGGTAGTGAATCAGAGGATTACAGCAGCAGTGATTCATGAATTGAGATGTAGCATGTGGAGAGGGAAGAAGTTTACATTCTTGAAGACATGTTTTTATATTTAGGGAGAAAAGAAAGTGGTAGTATCAGAATAGGTTAGTTAAGAATATTTCTGATTGGTTTGGTGAAGTCAAGGCAGCCAAGCCAAGACATATATTAGCAAATGCCTTTGTTACAGTAAACATAATAACTTCATTGTTTTGTTGAGTATGAGTTAATGATTCTTGTGTCAATCTCCAAGGGTTTCCATGATCAAGAAATGATTCTCAACTACATGTTTTTTATATGTTCTATTGGCTTATTCGGTCGACGTTATTCATACTGTATTGTATGATCTGAATTGGAATCTCTTCTAGTTAATGTCAAGGAAAGCTAGATTGTATGTTGTTGGATTACCATATAAACTACATGAACTGAAGTTCAAATCCAAACTGGTCTGCTCCAAATCTTTTACCATTAGGCTTGCTACTTGGTTAACTAAATGCTTTGAAAGGAGGATATAACTATGAATCATCACTGGCCTTGGGATTCAGGTAGAATCTACTCTAAATGTCAAAAAGGTACCCATTATGCCAAAGAGACATTTTGTTGAGAAGACTTGAAAAAGAGTTTGCGTGTTTTTTTTCGCAAATCATTGTCATCATTTTTCGTTATCGCATGAATATCTTCTCTGCTTCGTTGTCTTAAATTCCTTAAAGAAGATTACAATTTATATTAGTTTTGTGTTTGTATATTATTATTCTAAAGTTCACCACTTTCCTAGATGCCTAGATGGTCCAAGCCTCCAACTTACACCACCTTTTAGCTACGTAGTGAACTTTATTTAAGAGCCCCTCTTTGTCGTTATATTTTTACTGTTCCACTAGAAAGAAAGATCACTTTTCAATTCTATTTAATCTTCAATACACAACAAGAATTTTACATTTGATCATTCGGTACACTAGTGATGATATGCTGCCAATAATCTACAAAAACCTCAACGTCTCATATAGAAGAAAGCTGTCTTAAAATGTAATTTAAGAGCTGTTTAATGAATTAAACAACATATGAAAGTGGGAGAAGGTGGGATGTGAAATCAAACTCAATATATTCTTAAAGTGAATAATTAAGCTTAAGGGGATGGTTAGAAAAGAAAAGAAGCTTAAGGGAATCATTATGATTGCAATCACCAAAACTTGGGCCAAATCAATTGAAAAAAAATGAACTGCTGACTTTTCTTAATTATTCTAACCTAGAAAACAACATATTCTAACCACATAGAACCCACAACTACTGTTGTTTGTACAATTTAAATATTGGACCCATAGATCTGATAAACACTAATATAATATATATATATATATATATATATATATATATATATATATATATATATATATATATATATATATATATATATCACGAGAAATCATAAGTGGTTCATCAACTCTATCTCAATATCTTGCCGGAGTTCTTCCATTATAATTTAAAATATAATGATATTAAGATCAACTAGTGATCTCTTTTTTGTTATTCCTACATATGTGAATTTATATAAGAATACTGAAGGTTATAGACAAGTCTTCATAGCTAGTTTCTCGGTTCAATCGATCCAGGTTGAGAATATCCGAGTAATAACCATCTCTCTTTAGTTGCATGTGTGTGTACTAGGCATATCAGTGGTTGATGAATATTGTGTATAACGCCAGTATAGCTAGTTGTATTAGAAAAGAGAGAGACGGAAACTAAGTTTCTAAGTTGTCAAAGTTAGTGAATTGCTGATGTTCAACCAGTCCATGTAAGATATAGTTTTATCTTTAGTTTTGAGAAGTGAGGTGACGAAATCATGTGTTCTTTCTTGTTTTTTCATCATATCTTGGTTTCTTTATATATATGGAGACTGAATCAAATTTGAGAGTGATTAGATTTTCTATTAGAGTCTAAAGAAGAGAACAAATACTTTGCGATTAAGCAGGCATAAAAATTGTCCTGGAAGTTGTTTAGCTACAGGTTAGAATGATCCAGACTAAGATATATTGCAATAGAAATGTTAATATACTATAGAGTTGGTGTTTCCCAACGAACAAACAACTTGAATATATATGGATTGACGAGGTGGTACAAGAGTAGGTGTAAGCCTTCAAAATGTATGATTACCTCGAAGTTTTTTGCAAAAGTGCCACTTTATAATATTTGTCAGGTCCCGCAGATATTATACTTCGGAAAAGTTTGGGTACAACCACGAAAGCTTATTTGAAGATTCATCAAAAGCAAAAAAGAAGAAAAGAAAAGTGGAGAACAAAAAGAAACACCTTTCTGAATAAATACAGTAAAGTTTTGTTTGGAGTATTAATGTCCAATGTAAAAGAAAAAAAAAAGATAAGCATGGATCTATTAATGTGCTTTCATTCAATACATTGAACAGTGAAAAATGCGCCATTTCATTGTGTATTTATCTTGATGTATTTAACACAATGCTTTCATAAATCATGTGTCTATTGTTACTGCTCCCTTTGTTTTTTATAAATTAAACACTCAGTCACATTTCATTAATTGGAAGAGATAGAAAAACAACTCTATGCTGTTTACGTCTCTATGAAGTAGATCAAACTTCTAATTACATTTTAACTTTTGTTAACCAAAGCTAACCAATCACTTTTTTGTGCAATCCAAATCTAACCAATCACTATTAGATAGAATAGAACATATGCACGTGTTTTGCTATTGGTAGAAACAAATATCGAGATTGCATGCCGTTTGATTCATTGGTTTCAGCAGCCCCTATGAATGAATGACAAGACACCCGACGAGATGTTTCCAACTTTCAATTTGTCTCGGGAATACTCTCTTTTCGACCTTTTCTTTATTCTTTTATTTCTCTCCATTTTTCACCTCTCCTTTTTTGGGCAAACCCCAAAAAGAAAACGTGACGGATGTGAAATTATTTGGTTCTTTGAGTAATGTTACCAAAAACAAAATCAATTATGTAGAAAATGTTAATATCTGAAGCTTGTTTTTGTTAAAGTCTTCGACCCAGTGGTTAAAGAATCAGTACTCTACGTAATACCCTTTCAGTTCAATTTGCACCACTATCCTGGTCGTATGTTTAGCTGTAGTTTCCGTCGCAATATGGTTTTCTGTTGTTAATGACAAAACTAAATTCACATTTTTATGGGATGTACACCCTCTCTCTCTGTTTCATTATAAGTATCATTTTAGGTTTTTGCACACGGATTAAGAAAACAATTAATTTTGCATATTTTCTATATAAAAACACAATTACCTATACACCTAACCATATTTCAACCAATAGAAAAATAAACTGCAGCATAAAATTAATAAATTTTGTATCGAAAGTCGAAAACGACATTTATTTTGTAACAAAAAACTACTCTAAAATGACACTTATTATGAAACTGAGGGAGTAGTAAATAGCAAGAAGGAATAACTACAGTACTAAAATGAATTTGACAGTTAATGCTAAGAGATTTAAAGAAAATAAATGATACCTACTAATAAAAGTCTGGTTCTATGATAATGATGGTGCTCTTTTTTGTATATAATTTGAGAAAAAAATTATTATCAAATTTTTATTATTCAAAATCATTATATATATATATATTAATCACATTATAATTTATAGTTTTAATTTAGGGACCCTTTAATTTAATGAAATGATGATATTTTTTTGTACATTACTAATTAATTTTATAGTCAATTAATAAAGAGTATATTATGTGTTTAGATGAACAAACATATTATTCTAAAGATTTTAAAATTTATTTTAGTGATAACAAATGTCATAGTTCATAAATTGTAATGTTTTAAGTTAATATATAAACGAGGTTTGGATATGATTTTCTGTAAAATTAATTTTTTAACTATAACTATTTTAAATTAGACTATACTCCTAGTATAGAAGCAAAAAAAACATTTCAAACCTTAGAGCTTGATCTTTTTATAATTAATTTAGCAAATGCTAATTTTATAATTATTTAGTAATTTTGGAACAACAATACAAGCTAACTGAGTACAACATACGTCCGGTGAATACGTTGTTTTGGAATTTGTTTACATTAATGTACATACGTATATTCCTCCAATAGTGTGTGTATGTAAACAAACTAAATATTTGATAAAACTACGTTTTCGTTATCGATTTTTTCCTCTTTTTATTGAGAGTAAGGTAAAACAAAATACTAGTATATTGTTTTGGTTAAAAAAAATAATACCACTAGAAATTTTTTTCAGATCATGATATATGAAGACACACAATCTACGTACATGATGTTTTCATATGTATAAATAGGTGGTTAGACACTCCATTATAAATGCTGGTTAAAAGTTAAAACCATCGTGTTATGGGGTGGTGGTTAAGGAGTGGTTAAGTTACGTTAACTTTTTAAGTAAACATAACTTTTTAAGTTACGTTAAGGACAAAACGAAAATTGGAGATGCGACAAAAGAAAAGACAATTTGGAGTGCGTATTGAGATTGACATGCAGTGTTATTTAATAATTACACAAACAAATACTATTCTACATTTCCACATAACGTTAACTGTTGGCTTATCAACCATTTGATCTCATCTTCTTTTTGTTTTCTTTATATATTTCGTTGTGGGTGAACTTATTTCATGTTTCCTTGTTCATAAATCAATTAATAATGAATCGTACTCAGTAATACCAAAGACAAATCTCATATGCCACATTTATTATTTTTGGATCTCTTTGTTGGGAAAACTGAACCATTTAATTTTCTATAATAAATTTTACTGCAAAAATTAAAATGAGTAGGTATATTAAATACTTAGCAATGATTTGGTTGTTTTTTAAATTGAGGAAAACCTAGAAAATTTGAAACATGTGTTGCTGAATTTTAGTTTTGGTGATGTTCTTAGAATTCATAGTTGTAAGGTTTTTGTTTGCAATAAACCCATGTATATTCAGTGTTATAAACTATAACAAAATGAATGTATCTTCTATTTCTAAATGAATAGTTTCAAACTTAAAATAAAAAAAAAAGCTTTTCATTGTTTTTATAAGCCAATGATAATAAATGGTAAATTTGTAAAAAAATAGTCAAAATAATTGAATGTCTTGAATTATTATTAATTTATGTAGTAAGAAACTGAAAATTTTAGATTTTTTGCCATCGAGAAATTTATATTCGAAAGCACATTTTGTTTTTAAAAATTAAAAGACACACTATGGTTAAGAAACACTTTCTAAGATTAAAAAGACCAAACCCCCCTCAAAAATTATTTGATACGTATATATTTTTTTTAATAATAACAATAGCTCTTTAGCGGAAAAATTAACAATAACAATAACATACTTTTAAAATAAATAACCCAATTTAGAAAAATAAAAGTATTTATAAAACGTCATCAAGTTAATATCTAGTTTAATATGAGAAAATATGTCGTTTCTTGCCTATCAAAATAAACAATAGTTAATCTGGTAAAATACAAATGATGAATGTTCTCATAAACTATTAGATGATTATTATATGTAACATTCTCTTTTATGATCAGTAACAAATCTTAAAACACATAAACAAGCAATAATTATCATCTACGTTGAAAACTAGACATAGATAATAATAATTTGCAATCGAATTTAAAAGATAACTCAATGATACTAGAAACAATATAATCTAAGTTTCACAGTCAGACTTAACTCACTTGTCTCCCCGGTCAACGCTTTTTAGACAACTCTCTGTCTTTATTATTCTCATAATCCAACACACTCTTCAAGTCTTTTATCTCACTCTCTCTACTAACTCTTTCTCTCTCATCGCCGTCATTGCCACCAGCCATTTTAAAGATGTATCTTCTCTTTCTCTTCCTCCTTTTCCCCACCGTCTTCTCCCTAAACCAAGAAGGCCTTATCCTCCAGCAAGTCAAGCTCTCTCTTGACGACCCAGACTCTTCTCTCTCCACCTGGAATCCTCAGGACGCTTCACCTTGTCGGTGGTCCGGCGTCTCTTGCGACAAAAACTCCTCCTCCGTCACTTCCGTCAACCTCTCCAACGCCAACCTCGCCGGAGCTTTCCCTTCCGTCATATGCCGTCTCCCTAACCTATCGCATCTCTCTTTCTCCGATAACTCAATCACCTCCGAGCTTCCCCTCGACATCGGAGCTTGCAAGAGTCTCAAGACTCTCGACCTCTCCCAGTGTCTCCTCACCGGAGAGATCCCACCCACACTCGCCGATCTCCCCTTCTTAACGTCACTTGACTTGTCCGGAAACAACTTCTCCGGCGACATTCCGGCGAGTTTCGGCACGTTTGGAAAACTCGAGGTTCTTTCTCTCATCGACAACCTCCTCGACGGGACGGTTCCTCCGTTTCTCGGTAACATCACCTCCCTCAAGATGCTGAACTTATCCTACAACCCGTTTACTCCGGGTCGGATCCCTCCGGAGCTCGGGAACTTGACGAACCTCGAGGTCTTGTGGCTTACGCAGTGTAATTTAACCGGGGAGATCCCCGACTCGCTGGGTCGACTCAGTCAACTCGTTAATTTAGACCTCGCCCTCAACGGCCTCGTGGGTCCCATCCCTCGCTCCCTCGGCGGGTTGACCAGCGTTGTCCAGATTGAGCTTTATAGCAACTCGTTAACCGGAGTTATCCCGGTTGAGCTCGGGAATTTGAAATCTTTGAGGCTTCTCGACGCGTCGATGAATAAGTTAACCGGGTCTATACCGGACGAGCTCTGCCGTGTACCGTTGGAGAGTTTGATTCTTTACGAGAACAATCTCGAAGGCGAGCTTCCGAAGAGCATAGCGTTGTCTCCCAACTTGAACGATCTCAGGATATTCGGAAACCGTCTCTCCGGGGAGCTACCGAGAGACCTCGGCGTTAACTCGCCGCTGAAAACGATAGACGTTTCGGAAAACGGATTCTCCGGCGAGTTACCGGCGGGTTTGTGTGCGAAAGGGGAGCTAGAGGAGTTGCTGATTATACACAACTCTTTCTCAGGTGTTTTACCGGAGAGTCTTGGAGATTGTAAGAGCTTGACACGTGTCCGGTTAGCGTATAACCGGTTTTCCGGTCAAGTTCCCGCCGGTTTCTGGGGGTTGCCACACGTTTCGTTGCTTGAGCTTATAAACAACTCGTTCTCCGGCGAGATTTCGAAGACTATCGGGCGCGCGTCCAATCTCTCGATGTTGATTCTGACCAACAATGAGTTCACCGGATCTTTGCCGGAGGAGATTGGATCTTTGGACAACCTTAATGAGTTGTCGGCAAGCGGGAACAAGCTAAGTGGCTCGTTGCCTGATAGCTTGATGAGTCTCGTGGAGTTAGGGACTCTTCATCTTCACGGGAACCGGTTTACAGGGGAGTTGTCTCCTAAGATCAAATCATGGAAGAAGCTAAACGAGTTGAACTTAGCCGACAATCGAATTTTCCGGCAAGATCCCGGACGAGATCGGGAGCTTGTCTGTTTTGAACTCTCTTGATCTTTCTGGTAACCTTTTCTCTGGCGAAATCCCGGTTTCGTTGCAGGGGTTGAAGCTAAACCAGCTTAACCTGTCGAATAACCGGTTAACCGGTGAGATACCGCCTTCTTTAGCGAAAGAGATGTATAAGAAGAGTTTCCTCGGGAACCCGGGACTGTCTAGCTCTGAGGATGAAGCTAAGAACAAAGGCTATGCATGGCTTCTCAGATCGATTTTCGTACTTGGGGTGATGGTGTTTCTTGCAGGACTTGCTTGGTTCTACTTCAAGTACATGACTTTCAAGAAAGCAAGAGCGATAGAGAGATCTAAGTGGACTCTAATGTCGTTCCACAAACTCGGATTCAGTGAGCATGAGATTCTCGAAAGTTTAGATGAAGAGAATGTGGTTGGAGCTGGAGCTTCGGGTAAAGTCTACAAGGTTGTACTCACCAATGGAGAAACCGTCGCGGTTAAACGTATATGGACAGGCTCTACTGTCAAAGAAACAGGAGACAACGATCCAGAGAAAGGCGAGGGACCTGGAGTGCAAGACGAGGCCTTTGATGCTGAAGTCGAGACGTTAGGTAAGATTAGGCATAAGAACATTGTGAAACTATGGTGTTGTTGCACCACGAGAGATTGTAAGCTCTTGGTTTATGAGTACATGCCTAATGGTAGCTTGGGAGATTTGCTACATAGCAGCAAAGGAGGAACGTTGAGATGGGAAACGAGGTTTAAGATCATCTTAGATGCAGCTGAGGGGCTTTCGTATCTTCACCATGATTGTGTTCCAGCGATTGTGCATAGAGATGTTAAGTCCAACAATATTTTGATCGATGGAGATTACGGTGCAAAGGTTGCTGATTTTGGAGTGGCTAAAGTCGTGGACTTGACCGGTAAAGCTCCTAAGTCGATGTCAATGATCGCTGGTTCGTGTGGTTATATTGCACCAGGTTAGTCCTCTTTATGTTTCAACTTTAATGTTCGGTTAGTATTAGTACATGTTTAATGGAAACTACTTGCAGAATACGCGTACACTCTTCGTGTGAACGAGAAGAGCGACATCTACAGTTTCGGGGTAGTGATCCTTGAGATAGTGACTAGGAAACGTCCGGTTGATCCGGAGTTTGAGGAGAAGGATTTGGTGAAATGGGTTTGTTCCACATTGGACCAGAAAGGCGTAGAGCATGTGGTAGATCCTAAACTCGAATTATGTTACAAAGAAGAGATAAGTAAGATCCTCAACGTTGGGCTGCTATGCACGAGTCCATTGCCTATAAACCGACCCTCGATGAGACGTGTGGTTAAAATGTTGCAAGAAATTGGCGGTGGAGATGATGAGAGCCTGAACAAGACAAGATCCGGCAAGTTAACTCCTTACTACTATGAAGAAACTTTAGACCAGAGAAGTGTAGCTTGAGAGACAGAAGGGAAAGTGTTTGTGCCCAAAAGTTCTCTCATTTTTTGGTGTTTTGAAGCAGTGCATTTAGGGTATTGAGTCAGAGAATGTTAAAATTATAAAAAATTACTGAATCAGGAAATGGTGATTCAGTCTCTACTGTAAAGCTATTTAATAACTCTGGCTAGCTAAACAGTGAAAATGCTGCCATAACATGCATTTAAATCGTTTCCATATTTGGGTAAACAGATTCCAAACAGATTCTATGTTCTTGTAGGAACATGTCTCTATCTTTAAAGCGTGTGCTCTTCTTTTTAGTGAACTGTGTATGTAACTGTAGATTCACATGGCTCTTAAATTCTATAACTTTTAAAAGTTTCAGGTTGTGCTGCTTCCTTTACTTTACGTGCATACGCATCAGATGCAATAAGATTCAGCACATGAGATGACTTCATATCACCTTTCCTGCGAAAAGGTCTCTTCTTCCGATACTTGTTGTAATCTGATTGTTTTTTTTTCTTAACTAATTCAAAATACAAAAACTTATATATTCTCTCTGTTTTTAATGCACGAAAATTTAAAAAATTATATTTTTCTAAAAATTATTTTTAAAGGTATAATTTTAAAATCATTCAACTATTTATAAAAAAAACTAAAATTTTTTATTGATTGAACAATTTCTAATAAAATTAAAGTTAACCTTAACAAATAGAATCAACATAGACATTCTAAAACATAATGTAAAAAAACGAACTACTACATAATAAATAAGTACAAATGACGTATAGTAAGCTATATTAAAAACATATATTATTCGTAGCAAATCCCTTGACCAAAAGATAAAACAATTATTTATGTTGGTTAATGGAGACTAGCAGTTCAAGAACTATTTTTCACAATTATAATTAAGTCTTCGTTTTTTTTTTGGTTAAAAGGGTTTCTCAGAATGTAGTTAAGTCATCTATTATCAAAAGGTAGTCGTTAAAAAGTGTTTTAACTTCTTAACTGTAATTAGTATGCTGACATTACATCAAGTTAAAAGATAAATTCTACTTTTGAGTACAAAACAAAACAAAAAGCATTGACATCTCACCGTTATATGGTGTTAGCACTGTCTGTGCTTATCTAAGTGGAGAATTAACTTACACAAAGATAATTTTAAGAAACATAGATAGATAAGTTTCTAAAGATGAGCTGTTGTTGGTTGTGAGGATCAAAAGTGGGCTCAATAAGCATTGAAGCCACCTACATAGTTACATTGGTAGAGAGTATCATTCATTCAAGGGACATTGACACCTCACCTTGCCTTGTCTCTCTTTTGTCTCTTTCACTCACTTCCCTTTCTAAATCATTTCTCATTTTTGTTTTCTTTCTTTCTTTCTTTCTCTTTTTTTCTTTTTTTTTTTGCATTTCCGTTTTGTTATTTGTCAACATATTGCATGATGAAGTTCAGTAGAGAGATTCTACAAAGTTTGTTTTTTTTCTACAACAAGTATCATCACTCTTCCGTTTTTTATCCTTGTGAATTATTATACGGATGCAACTATGCAACTTCTTAAAACCAAAGCAACTTCTCTCATTCTAATAATTTTGGTATTATCTTGCTTAAATGGTTGGTACGAAACATATTATTTTAAAAAAAAATGGAAGCATAGTAGGGACAAAAGCTCAAAAGATAAGGTCAGGATTGCGAAATGATCACAGACATGAGTTATTGAGTATGGTGACCCACAGGCACACGGTACACATTCACACCATGGCCCATGTGGCTTTCAAATGGGCCTATCAGAGCCACATGGTTAAGTTCTCCAAGTTTTGACAAATCTTACACAACGACTAGTACTGTAGTTTCACGAATGCCTATTATAAAAAAAAAAAAAAAAACGAAAACCCACCAAGGACTTGTGGGCTTGTTGTCTTTAGTCATATTGAGCTTCTTGTTTGTGCTTGCCTCAACATAAAGCATCAAGTTATCAACTACTTTTTTTGGGTTATTATTGGGCTTTGTAAGTTTCTCCAATTAAGCCCAAAGCTAAGAGCTTTCTGCAATCCTCCTCGTCCACGCCGGAGTTCAATTCATTTATTTCACCGCCGTGAGTTCTATTTTCTCCCGATCTGCACCGCCTCGCGTTTCGATTAATCTCCTCTCTTCAAGGTGAGATTCATAGATCTGTTCCCGCTCTAAAGTAGAAAGCTTTAGCTTTGATTAGCTGTCGGAATATTTCTGGATCTAGTTGTTGATCACTGTGAGTTAAAAAACCACATGTGTTTTTGTTTGGTGTATAAGGTAGCAGCAGTACACAGATTGTGTCGGGATGTCTTCAGCGCAAGATCCATTCTACATTGTTAAAGAAGAGATCCAGGATTCTGTAAGTGTTGTTTGTATTTGGACATAGATGTTTCTTTTGTTAGGACATTGATTAATGTTTCGTGGATGGATGTGTTTGTTAGATTGATAAGTTGCAATCTACATTCCACAAATGGGAGCGTGTCTCTCCAGGCATGGGGGATCAAGTCCATGCCACCAAGGAGCTTCTTGCTAATTGTGGTAGCATTGAGTGGCAGGTACTCGTATGATGGATGACACGCTCATCTTGTAGAATGTGTATTCTAATGTTATTATTGTCAATACTCAGCTATCTAAATGATTAGAATCCAATAGAGTAAGTAAGTGAACCGCTCGAATTAGATTCCTTCTATTGAAGCTGTTCTTGCTGATAGGAAGGTAGATGAGCTGGAAAAAGCGGTCAACGTTGCAGCAAAAGATCCTGCCTTGTATGGTATTGATGATGCTGAGCTTGAAAGACGGAGGAGATGGACTAGTAATGCTAGGACACAGGTTATGATTCTAAGATTATAGTAAATAGTGATTTACAGTTTTAGAGAGTTAGCTGAACTTGTGATTATGATAACTTTTTGAAAGGTGCGGAATGTGAAGACTGGTGTTCTAGCTGGTAAGGGCAGTGCTGGAGCTGGTAATGCAAGTGAAGTGCGTCGAGAGCTGATGAGAATGCCAAACTCGAATGAAGCAAGTAGATATGATCAGTATGGAGGAAGAGAGGATGACTGTTTTGTACAGTCAGAATCAGATAGGCAAATGCTGTTGATAAAGTAAAACCTCTTTCTGTCTTTGAGTAGCATAGTACTTTTGTTCAAGCAGAGTAGTGTAGTAACTTTACATCAACTTTTTTTTGCGGCACTTCAGGCAACAAGACGAAGAACTAGATGAGCTGAGTAAAAGTGTAGAGAGAATTGGAGGAGTGGGGCTTACTATACATGATGAACTCGTTGCACAGGTTAGTAACATGAGAACGATAGCAGATTTAATATATATGCAGAGATGAGAAACATCAAGTTTCTTTTTTCGATAATTCTTTTTTTCTATCGGGTGTTGTGTAGGAGAGAATAATAGATGAACTGGGTACGGAGATGGACAGTACAAAGAACAGGCTAGACTTTGTTCAGAAAAAAGTGGGGATGGTGATGAAGAAAGCAGGGGCGAAAGGGCAGATGATGATGATATGTTTCTTGATCGTCTTGTTCATCATCCTATTCGTTCTCGTCTTCTTGACCTAAAAACACCGCGGAGTCATCTTAGAGAGATGGTCTTTTGATGTTACTTACAATGATGTTTGTGGTGAAACATATTACACAAAAAATATTGTTTGGTGTTTCTTATGTGGTAAATTCATTAAATTGAAGTTTATTGTATTGTATCTTTTGTTGGTTTTGAGAAGAAGTAAAGATGATCATAAGGCTAGCAAGTGTACACACAGAAGAACATTTTAAAATAAAATCGGGGGAAATCGTGACATTTAGAGACTAATGGACCTTGAGAAAGAAAAAAAGAAGCAAAGGGGTCTAATTGCAATAAATGAAAATAAGATCCGTCGTAGAAAGAGAGAAGCCTCCGTCCCCGATTCGAGCGTGATGATGATTCTGTAATTGAATCGCGAGTCAAGCGAGATAGTTATAGGAAGGAGAGGAAGATGGTGCTGCCGTTGATGAAACTGGGGACACTATTGGTGAAGACGATAAGTAAGCCACTGGCGAGTCAGCTCAAGCACCAGGCCAAGGTTCATCCCAGGTTCCGTCAATCAATCATCAACTTCGCTCAGGTGATTCGATTTTCTCATGGGGAATCTGCGATTTGTTGGTTTGGATTTGGATAGTAATAATATGTTTGTGATACAGAGAAACCATAGGATCACAACGCAGATACAAAGAAGGATATATGGGCACGCCACTGATGTGGAGATTCGTCCCTTGAACGAAGAAAAGGCTGTTCAAGCTGCTGTTGACCTCATCGGAGAGCTCTTCATCTTTGCCGTACTCTCTTACTTCTTGTTCCTACTTGCATCATTTGCACGATTATCTCTTGTTTTAGATGACCATCGTGTTTTCATTCATCTACTCTAAGCTTATGCTAATGGTCTCTGTGAAGAAAAACTCGATCTTTTTTAGCTTTTAGTTCAAGAAACCCATATAGAGAATTAGAGAGACTGCCTTATTTGATACAAGAAATTGTTTCCTCATTTGACAATTATGTTACTTTTGGTACCCTATTCATGTTTTGTTTGTCTCTTGTTTTTCCTAGTAAGTTTTGGCTGATAGCATAAGGACCACCTTCCCTGTGACTGAGTCTTTGTTACTTTCTTCCATCAAGTGGTTTCACTTTGGTTTAAAAGCTGGGCTTGAGGGTCATTCTTCTATGCAACTCTGAATTGTTTTATATAACTAATAGTAGATTATATGAACAGGTCGGTGGAGGCGTTGTTATCTTTGAGGTGCAGAGAAGTTCTAGGTCCGAAGCTAGAAAAGAGGAAGCCCGTAAGCAGGAACTTGAGGTACACATATTAACACTTTTTGGATTGCCTCGTTAACTGTAGTTTCTCTTTGTTACATAGTGTTAGTTAGCAGTTCAATTCAAATGAGACTGTGATTCTATATATGTGCAGTAAATTAGGCATATACCATAGATGTATGCTGTAGGATTGATTTATATAATGCAACATTCTTGTAAATATCTAAACCAAATAGGGGTTGCATTAGTTAAAAAAAACTGGCAGACTTGTGTGTTTGTTCAATACTTCAACTGAGTAATAGAAGAAAGAACAATGTTGAGGTTTGGTTATTTAAAGCTCTTGGCATTTACAGGAATTGAGAAAAAAAGATGAAGAACTGGAAAAGAGAATGGCTGATCTCCAAAGCAAACTAGTGGAGGTTGAAGAACTTGCCAAGGCACGGGGACTGACCGGTATTTTTAAGGTAAGACAGCAACCCGGTACTGCTACTACAAAGGGTAGTAGCGAGAAGCCAGATGAAAAATCCAGTGAATCTTCTTCATCATCTTAATCAATCGCCGAAGGCTCAACCAAAGTTAACAATAAAATACTGGTAATGATTCTTTAAGAGCGAGGAGTCTCTGATTCTCTTCTTCACATTCTTGTAGATCGAGCATCATAGATACACATACATGTACCGGCATAATCATCATCATTAAGGAACAATCTGCTTTATGACAACTATCTTGTCAACAAATTAGGTGACAAATAAAAAAAGTTTTGATGTTTGAGGTTTTAGTGCTCGTGCTTCTTTGTACTTTCAACTTTCGTTTGCATTTTATGAGCAATTGCTCGATTTTGACGATATTGGATAATGACGAAATCATTAGGAAAGTGACTTTTGGGAGAGATACCAAAATATATCTTTTCACTCTATAACTCTCCATCACGTTTAATCATATGTGTCTATAATTTCTACATATAACAGTATATTGTCAAAACACGACAACTGTGTACATAAAACCAAAGAACATCACCGAAGCCTAACATGAAAGTATGAAGTGAAATGGTTCTAAGCCGAAGGGAACTGGTGTAACGAGCACACCGTTTTAATTATGAATAAACAGCATGGTCAGTACAAGACTACAAGTGGTATGTGTTTTTCTCCAAGTGTAAGAAGACAATACATGGTCGTCTTTTTTAATTCATTGGAAAAAGGAAAAGTGGAGCAAAGAGAAGAAGAGAACCAAGCAACCTTTCTCTCTCATCCCTTTGTGGGTTCTACAAGAATCTGTGTGGTGAAGTTTTTGTTGGAGAGACATTTTCTTATGACGGGGAAACGATAAGGATAAGGCCAAGAACCGTGTTGATGATCTGCAAGGGATGCTATTGGATCTTCAGTTTGCTAGGAAAGAGAGCAGCGCTCTTGATGTGACACTGCTTGAGGAGCAAGTGAATCTGATGCTTCGTGAGTGGAATTCAGAGCTCAACGACCCATCTCCAGCATCATCCTTGCAACAAGTACTAATAATCTACTATTGGTTTCATTCTTGTTGATTCTTGTAGCATTCATGGTTTGATGGCCAATGTGTTAGATGGCTTGTAGTTTCTTTCTTGTTTCCTTAGCAGGGTGGTACTCTAGGGTCTTTCTCATCAGATATTTGTCGGCTGCTGCCGCTCTGCGATGAGGAAGATGATGCAACCAGCGCCCAAGCCCGAGCCTACTGATTAGAATCTTGAAACTGCCAAAAATGATGTCTTCCAAAGGGTTAGTTCTTCTCTTAAATCGTATCTCTGTAGCCAAGTTCCCTAAACAAACCTCTTTTCTTTTAGTGAGGTCATGGTTAGTTTTGACAGGGATACAGTTTGATCCAGGGGAAGTCAGAACAGTTCGGTCCATTGGCTGGTCACTGCAAAGTTCCGTCCTTAGTAGTTGGCAATAACTTCAATGGAACCAGTCATTTGGATTACAATCAGTATGATCTGCAGCAAGAGTTTGAACCAAGCTTCAATGGTGGTTTCAACGATTGTCTCGGTTATGGTGGCAAACGGTTTGATCATCGTTGTCGTTCTTAAACAATCAAGACAATACAGACCTCTGTTGAATGAGATAACCGGTCTTATATAAGCAATAAACATATTCTACATGTAATTTCATCTAAAGAGACTATGGGCACTTATGGTTCTATTGTGGCAGTAACGGTCTGACCAATGCAAAAGGTCGATCTGAATTCACAGACATTAACAATTCCAACACAACTACTTTTGTCGGAGGTTGTCCACTCTTGAGACCAGGCTCGATCAGCCCTGTAACAGGTAAATTGAACACACCATCATCATTAAGGATAGGAAAGGCATTTAAGATTGAGGAATCGGAAAGAAAATAATCATGAAGTTACCAGGAGAGAGTTTTCTTCCGCTATAAAGTTCTTTAGCTAAAGGATTAGCAGCCCAGTGGTTCACAGCCACGCGGCTAGTCGGTTGGAACCCTATGATTTTACCTTCGGATGATAACACTACCTGCTTCCATTAAATGACCAACAATCAGGAAGAGTTGAACTCGAGAAAAGATAAATATATGCTTGACATATCTTTCACTGGGATTACCTGGTATGTAGCGATATCTTGTGCCGATGCCTTTGCATCTTCATTAAGTTTCTCCAGAAGAGACGAGCCTGTACCACTGTGTTCTTCAATAGCTTTAGCTCTGCTAGTTTCTTTCAAGTAATCAGGTACTTCTCCAATCCAAGCACATATGCTGTTTTCTACGGTTATCTCTCCTACCCAAGAGTAAGCATCCTTCAGCTTGTTGACGAGTAATCCACAGAATGACTCCAACTACACTCATTGGAAGTCGCAGACTTTAGTTTTAAAGAAAAAACGAAATGAAACGCGATAAGAAAAAGAAGACGCCGGATAATAAGAGTAGTGAATGTTTAAGATTGATCTCAGTATAGAGTTCATGATACCTCGGAGGTATCTGAAGATTGATGAGATAACAGTTCATTCTCTGACCATGAAACATCTTGGTGTTTTCCAGGATACTTTCTCTCGCTTTTCTGAGGAATAGAGAACTGAGCGGCTGCACTTACAGCAAGAAGGAGAATTCCACTGGCCATGGTGACAGATATCATTTTCAACAAAGACAATCCTCGCTGCCAACATAGAATAAACAAATCAAAGAAGTTAACACAAGTTTCACAGGACAAGCTACCAAACCTAAGCCAATCTTACTAAATCATAACATTTTCATTAACATATGCTGCCAGCTGTGATAGTAAACATGAATACATTGTGCAGACTGAAAACATAGTTTTATCTGAAGCAGACCGATTAATAGAGCAAGTGAATAATCATGGAGAATATGAATAACAGACAAACATGATATACCAAAATTACGTACACATTACCAGGTACCAAAGTGTCATTACCCGAAAGACTGGCAAGATTTTAGAAGTCCAGTAGTCAAAATACCTTTTCACTGGGTAGGTTTGCATAATTTCCAAAAGCATCACACGGTAGCTGTTTCCTGGGAAGTGAGTATATATCTTCAAAGTATATATCCAATGCTTCAGCCAATCCAACCTAAAGTTTATAACATATGTAGTAGAGGACCTCATGGATTAACATGCGTGGAAACAAACACCTTGGTCACTAGAGACCACATAAAATGCAGCAGTACAAGAAAATATTGCACCAGATCGCAGGATTGATAATATTTTTCATCTTGCTAGCTCTTATTGCTACACAATCTATCAGCATCTCCTTGTTGCGTTTATAGGGTAAAGGAATCACTACTCTTATGATAGAATCAACATTGACTAAGACAATGCCATTCCATATCTCACAAAGCATCAGGAACGAAAGTTTAGATACGAAAGGGAAAATGTTGATACCATTTGGGAGTGAGTTAGAAGAACCTCCCACTTATTCTCACTAGACTTTCTCCAGCCTTCAAGCTTTACATCCCCAAGTATTGCATTATCAATTTCTAGCCGATATGCGGGTAGATACTCACTTGCCCAATTACTAAATCCAGTGCCACCGATTTTTTCCAACTTAGAACTAGCAGACAAGTTCCACCACCGACTTCTTTGCCTTGTATCTGCAACTTTCAAGTTCTCCTTCCTCGATTGGAAATACTCGAGCAACTGGTTTGAATTCTCGTTCATCTCATCATCAAATACCTTATGCAAGACAACCGAGGAGTCTCTTGAAACAATCCTCCTATGTTTCGTTAACCACTTGAAAAAGGGAAACTTAGCCTTCCCTAGATATTCATCGAGGAAATGCTTCTCAGTGTTTTGAAGAGCGGAGATGCATATAACTTCTGCAATAACAGATATAACCCGTTCATTGGATGAGCTAACAGTGAAGGACGTAGAAACCTGCTAATACGAAATGAACCTATCAGAATCAAACTTCCACGTACAAACATCACATGAAAGCGAAGTTAACCTCACCTCTCTAGGGCTTTGGTAATCTCCCATTTCTCTTTCAGCTCCAGGTCCAAACAAAACAAGCTCGAAGTTCCACATCTGTCGGAGAACAACTTGCCTGAACGTCATCGCAAGTATGTTCTTTGACAAATCTCCAGTAGAAAGATCCTCGGAGAGAGACCTCCGGAGCCTTTTAGCTCGCTCTTTAACTTTCTGAGTAGGCAAGAACTATTCCCAAAAAAAAAGCGATCTTGAGATGTCACAACATAGAATCAATGTTCGCATAGCTAAAAACTTAAACTTTACCAAACGGGTTGAGACAGTAGCGTTCGGGTCGGATCCTCCGGGAAAAACAGTCTCAACCACCATGACGGGAACGTTATCACGAAGGTGGTCATCGGCAGCTTCACCACCGTCAGCTGCAGCGGCGGTTAAAGCTTGATCGAAAGCTACTGTGCCGACGAGGCTGAGCCGAGCTGAGTTGTTCTCGTAGGTTCGCACGCATGGAAGTGTCTTTCCGTCGGAGTTGGCCACGAAACGGAGAATGTCCTCCTCGCTGGTGGTGGTGGACGGAGACGGGTTCTTAGAAACACAGCGAATGACATTTAGGGAGCTTCTATGGAGTGGAATTGATGGAAAAGATGTGAAATTTCGAGAAGGGAAGAGAAGAGAAAGAGATGTAGTAGCTGAAGCCATTGATGATGGACTGATTAAAATCACAGTCCTAAACCCTAAGGAGGTTTGAGGTAAGGTCGACGAAGCACCCAAACGGCGTCGGTTTAGTTTACTACTGAGAGAGATAGTGAGCTCCTAAGAACCGCCACGTGACTTCGGAAACCGACGCGTGTCAGTTATATTTTTGTCAACATACAAGTATATGGCATTTTGTCAACCGCCACGTGTCCGTAGCTATTAGTTATAATAGGTTACATTTTAACAGGTGAAGGATAACGGAGACGACGGCGACAATGTCTGAGAAGAGCCAAATCCCAGATAACAACAACAACTCCGCCGCTTCTTCGTCGGCGAAGAAACCGGCGGCAGAGATTGGATCCGGATCGAGCTATTCGGGTCAGAGGATGACGTATCCTAACCGGCCAGAGTCGGTGAATCCGGATCAGGCGACGCTGAGGGAGCAGTGGAAGTTCGCGATCAGGCAGTACAGCAAGTGGTACTCGCACGCTTGGGGAACTGCGATACTCGCCGGGGGAGTCTTCTTCGGACTCGGTTGGATCATCAAAGGCTCTAATCCGCTTCCTTCACTCCAATCAAGTTCTAAGTCTCCTAAACCCGATGAAGAAAAATGATTTTCCAGGTGAGTTTCATGTTGTTTCGACTGAGAATCTCGGTTCTTAGGGTTTAGTATATATCTTCTTGATTATGAGTTTAGGATTGATTTGGAAGATTGTTTTATCTGCTATAGAGTATGCTAGTGTAATGCCTTGGACATTGTGGAATGTTATATAGATTCTTTAGAACCACGCCTGCTTGATCCAAAGAGCACAAACTCTACATGAACTCTGTTCCGTTGCTCTTTTAGCTGCTAGGTAAATTTTATATAAAAGCTCATCAAACTTGATACAGATCATAGGGAGAAAGGAATATGATTATGTTCTTTTGAAACTCAAATCTTGAGAATCTATACTAAGTGCTCTTATGAGTTAGTTCCATATCCGTCTTAACACACAAAAGAGGTTTCTGCAGTTCAGGCCGGTCTGTGATTTATGAGATTTGAAACAGTTTTTGATCGGAGATCAAATGAACCATACGGTCCATACATACATATATATATTTCTCTTAATCGATTTAAGGGGTAAATGATCTATACATATTAGTTGCTTAAATTTTGGGGGCCATGACAAATATTTGATCTTGCTATGCTCATGGCAGAGTCCTGCTGCAATTGGTTTCAGTAAGATAACAGAGAAATTCCATTTCCCAAGTACCAAATATTTAGGATATTCCGGAGTTTGTATTGCATTCAAAATCTGCATTTTTTCTTCTTCTTCTTTTGCTGAATTTAGCTTTGTCATTAGTCATGTAATGACATATGTTGCAATTGAAAGAGACATATCAAATCTATTGGTAGCCTTTCAAGCTCAACTCCTATAGACTGACGAGGTTGTTTTAATTGTAGATGGGGAAAAAAGCACCACGAGACAGAGAGATGGTGCATCAATAATGACACATCTACATTTCAAGGATCATCGATCGTTAGAGAGAATGAGAGGGAGAGAGCCCAAAGGAAGAGATTGTAGAGTATAAACTTAACAAAACAAAACGAAAACTTGAGTGTGAACTTTGTTTGTCTGATAATTTCAAGAATGTATGTATACAAATGTGCAAGAGATAAAGTGAAAATGTTGATGTTTGAATAAATAAAAATACAAGAAAGAAAAAGAGAAGACAAAGTGTATCTAAGCAGAGCAGCAACCAGGTTTTTTAACAGCTGAGATATCATCTCTGCTTCCGACATTAATCGTCTGTCCTTTAGGCAAAGCAGTGGTTGGATCATCTCCAGCTTCAAGTGCTTTCTTGCTAACCACTCTGTAAATCTCAGTGAGAACTTCGGTGAAAGCATTCTCAACATTCAGAGCTTCAAGTGCAGATGTCTCCATGAAAAACGTATTCTCTCTCTCCGCAAACCCCTTGGCATCTTCGGTTGAGATGGCTCGAAGATGACGAAGATCAGCTTTGTTACCAACAAGCATAATCACAATGTTTGCGTCGGTATGGTCCCTTAGCTCCTTTAGCCATCTCTCAACGTTCTCGAACGTCACGTGACGTGTCACGTCGTAAACTAGCAACGCACCAACGGCTCCTCGGTAATATGCGCTCGTGATGGCTCGGTACCTATAAAGAAGATATGTTGCTAAAGTAAAATTTGTAAAAAGAAAAGCTATGAGTTTAAAACATGTTCTTGGATTGTTTTTGTACCGTTCTTGGCCAGCGGTATCCCAAATTTGAGCCTTGACGATCTTGTCGTCGCATTGGATGCTACGTGTGGCGAACTCAACACCGATGGTGGCACGTGAGTCGTTGCTGAAGTCATTTCTGGTGAAACGAGATAACAGATTAGATTTTCCAACGCCGGAGTCTCCGGTTAAGACCACCTTGAAGAGGTAGTCATAATCATCTTCTGCTCTATATGCTCCCATCTTCTCTCCAACTATTAAACCTCTTTTGTCTTAACGAGCTTGTTCTTAAGACAAGTTATGTTCAACAAGGAAAAAATGTTGTTTGGATGTTCCAAAAAAACTTAGGATGACAATACTTCTAAAACATTAGTTTTGTTCTGTTGTTGTTTGTTTTGATGTTTTCTAAATTTGAGAGGACACCAATTTCAGTTTTGAATTTGAGAAGACAGAGAGAGGAACCAGAAATTCAAGGAATCTCCTCTATTTCAGATAGGCTAAACATAAACCTTTCTATTTATTTTATTTTTTTGTATCGTGTAAAAAACAAGAAAAAACTCGTATATTGATTAAAATAAATATATATACTCATGCTTCGTAGTGCATCTACAACTATATTCTTCTTCTTTCAATCTTCTAATGATTCTGTAACGAGACAAAACTCTACTCATACACATAATCAAAGACTGGGACGTCACAATACAGAGGACCACCCTCGTTGTGCAGATGGCCAAAACAAATATCGCAGAAATAGCATTGATTCTCATTTCCCCACTTGTCATCCAATACAACCTTAGAAGCTCTATATATCTTGCAAACGCTGCATTTCTGAGCCCTCGTTTTCAACTGGTATATCAGTCTCGGGTAAGCCGCTCTGTTCTGAATATCCTCTGGATGACTCAGCCTCATGTCCCTTATCACTATCATGTGCTTGCAATCTCCCTGATGACAGTAAAGATAACTAGCTCCGAGTCTGAATCTCAAATCACAGAAACGTGTACTCTCCATTTCTGCAGATCCAAAAAGAGGTAAATCCATGGCTTTCGTTACACCTAGAGCCGCTCTCTGCTTTTGGTGTAGTTCTCCGGTTATAATGCCTTCCCATTTTTTAAGCGCTTCATCTTTTGAGTTCCATAGCCAATTTAATATAGGTTTGCTGTAATCTGTCGCCGAGGGATTCCTTAAATCGTTGTAAAAGATATCCTAGACCCGAAAAAAGCATCTGGTTAATCAAACAAGAACCAAACTAAGTCAGCCATCAAAAGATAAGTTCTTACTTCAATGAGGAAGTATCCAGAAGGATCATACTTTCCAGCCTTTTCCATCACCTGATCTGTAACACAATGTATCTTGTCCTTTAACTCAGTTAACATTTGACGTCCTAGAACCAAAAATTCCTGGATCTGAACAAAAAGTTCACACAAATACTATCGTTAATGGAACTGCATATGCCTCTTGCCTCTTATGTCTAATCAACTATATCGACTTAACAAGATTTCGTATCCACATGGCTAAAGAAAGCGTTGAATTCTCAAAAAAAAAGTATATTATAGTGAATGAAAAATCTACAGAACAATGCAGTTACCTTGGATTTGCGACTGTTATAAATCTCAACACACAAAATGACTTCAGGAAATAGCATATCCATTGTCCCTTGGATGTCTGATGGCTTCACCAGCTGTGTAAATATGAAGATGGTAAATGTTTAGCAGAATGAATGAGCAGTGAGTAGTAAATTCAGGGAAAAAATCACTTGCCGTATAGTTATCAATGGACTTAAGAGATTGCATCTTCTCAAAGCCTTGTAGAGATGTACTTGCATCTTCACCATCCTCCCAAGTTTCGCTGAACAAACGTTAAAACTGTGTTAACATCAGCACAAATACATACAAGGTATTATACATCAGCAAAGTAGAATGCCATAGACCTGAAGCAATGTAGCCTCACATGTGCTTTATCCTCATCCTGCTTTTGTTTTAGTTTAGCAAGCTGCTCTACTCTGGCTATATAAGCTTCCTTAAAACAAAAAAAAAAAGAAATTACCATCAGCATGACTAACCCCATTGCTCATAGTAAAATCTAGCTAACCTAAACTCACCTCATTCTTCTTGACTGTACCCTTAACCTCAGTCTTCTTGCCTGTCTTCTTCGCGTTAGCCGTCTTTACACTCCGCCTTCTTTTTGTACTTATTACGTTCTCAGCTGTTGGGTTCTCACTGCAGGATGCATATGAAAATCGTTTGTTAATGTTACCTTGCAAACAAAAACGTTACTTTGACTCTACAAGTACTCACTGACCATTCCCACAACCTATAATCACACAAAAAAGTATGCACAGCAGAGCCAGAAACAATTGAGTTTAACTACCATCGAAGCACACAATCAACACACACTAATATAAAGCCAATTCCATTCGTTTTTCTAAACAAAGATTCACACAACAAAAGAGCATTATTCCTACAATACACAACTAAAACTTACGGATGAGAAAGGATGAGAGATTGTTCGAGAGAAAGAGTATGATCATCTTCCTGTAAAGAAGGGTTATCTTCCTTGAAGGCTTCCTTCATAGCCATATCAGTGAGTTCCTCATCAGTATAAATCTTGAGAGCATCAGTTCTGCAATCACATCAACAATCCCAAAATGACATATCTTTGAATCAAAGAAGAAGAGAGAATGAAGACTTACGAGAGATCATATTGGTGAGGAGAGGAAGGAGCTAAGTGAGTTTCCAAATCGTGGAGGAGAGTGAGATACGAAGATTGAAACTCGGGGACTTTAGAAACTTGTCCCACCATGTTGGGAAGATAGATTGGGCCTCCTCTTGGTATCCTTGATGTAGCAATCTCTTCTTCACTGCTATCCCTCTCCATCCTATTTGATTATTGTTACGAGTCCTCGCTCAATTAGGGTTTTAGAAGGATTTGAAATCAAAAGGAAGGTTAAGCGTCCTGCTCTCGCAAAGAAGAAGAAGAAGAAGACTTGTTCCCTTTGGTCCGATATTTATATATAACCCGGTTTAATTGTTTCACTGGTGGTTAGTTCAATTACTCGAATTACTTGTCGATTGAATCATCAAACCGGGTTACAAGCATGACAAAATATCCATGTAGATTTTAATTTTATTTTTATTTTTGTCGACATTCACTTTCATTTAAAGCCCAAAAAGGGCAGATTACATTGGTAACCGAGGCCCAAACAGGGTTTTATCAATTGGGTTTAAGAATTTTAGAGTCGACAAAAAAAAATTCATAACATATATTTTAATTTGATAAAGTTTAATATTGAGAAATAACGTAAGTTAAACTTAAAAAAAGTTTTTGTTATCAAAATAGTTTTTATGAAAAAATATAATCAAAATATTTTTTTTAAATGTGTAAATATATATTTATATTCATTGGGTTAACTAATTTAAACTTATATTTTATAATTCTGAGATGAAATTTAAAATTAAAAAAAAATATTTAAAAAATTATTAAAATTTTCAAAACAAAAAATTTATTTTTGATAAAAACTTTAAAAGATTTATTTGAAAGGTTTGTCTTTTAATATATTTATATTTTATAAAATATTTACATATGCTATTAAAAAAGAAATACATTCCAAAGAAAAAAAAGTAGAGTTTGGAATCACGAATTGAACGCGTCCATTCTCTCCATGTTATAAAAGGAAAACCCTATTATAAGTTTATAAGTAGTCAATCAAAAGAGCTAACTAAGTTTGATACCTCACACAGAAGGAAGGTTAGATCCGAAACTTGATTTGATTTTCTAACAGTAAAACGTTAATAATAACAATAGTCTCTGTGAATTAGCTAGGGTTTGGTAAGAAACTTAATTTGATTACTTTGGGTTTATTTTTCTTGTTTTCTTCCCATCTAGAGGATCTTAATTTGTTGTAACTAAACTTTGTTTGATGATGTTTCATCTTCAGCAGGAGAAATAATTAATATCAAAAAAGGATCATATGAATAATCTAAGTGAATTGCCCGATGATCTATTGATGAAGATTTTGTCACTGCTTCCAACAATAGCAGCCGCGGCTACCAGCGTCTTGTCAAAACGATGGCGTTTTCTTTGGAAACAACAACAAGATGTTGATTGTGTAGAGCTTTGTAAGGAATGCTCACGCCACTGGAAAGCTTGTATAACTACACATTCTCTAAAGTTTCTTCGCAAGCCTCCGTCGAACTATCGGAGCAGTTATGGCCAGTTTGTTAGTTTGTCTTTGGGGTCGCTTATCAAGATTCAAGCGAAACTCGAAGGGTGTGTTGAGTGCAAAGGAAGAAGACATGCACCTAAACAAGTAACCGTTTTCGTTTTGGGTCAAGAGTAGGGAAAGACGCACGCTTTTATATGGACACAAAAAAAACATAGGATCGAAGTTGAGTACGTTGTCAGGCGGAAGATGGTTTGCGTACAAGAAACTAACCGTTGCAAATTGATTGATGTGTAGCCCTCAAGTTGAAACCGTAAACACTCAGCATCCGCAACTGATGCATTTATTTAAACCAGTCATGCTATTATTCCTGTGACAGTTTTTTATATCTCAGTTTTTTTAGTTAGAGAGTTGTTTTTTTTTTCATTCTCTTCTTGTATCACTTTCTTTAACAAACGTTAGTGTGGCCCTATACGTGTGGCTATGTTTGTGTGGAGCTCCAGCTCCGGTTCTTCAAACTCTCGCAAGAAGGTTGGGGGTGAGGGAAGTGTTCTGCCTCTGTCGATTAGAAAGCATTAATCTATTCGGCTCCTGATCTTTCCCATGACCTCTAATCTTCAGGTTTTTATGGCACTAAAGTGTCCTCTCTGTCTTATGAGGCCAAATGCAGACATCTTCATCTCTATGTTTCGTGGTTCAACTTTATCTTTTATTAGATTAAGCCAAACATAGTATTTAATGATTTTTTTTTAAAAAAAAAATGGGGGATTTTTAGATAGCTTTCTGCTAGTTTTAGCAGATTTAGATCCAATCTCTTGTATCTCAATGTCATTTTATAAAATGAATTTACATTTTGACAAAAAAAAATTTTGCTTATAATGATACAAAAAATAGAAGCTTAATTTCGCTTGAAATTTTCATCGTCAAGAATTTTACAATGGGTGTGGTTAGGGGTAGGCAAAAAAGAATAATTAAACTGAATCTAACCGAAAAACCGAAGTGTTTTTAATTAGATTAATTAAATATATTAATAATATCAAATTTAATATATTTAATTATTTAATCTAAACAACTAAACATAATTTTATACAATCTATCTTATTAAAGTAGATGTACTTTAGGATTTTGTTTGGAAACATGGATAATAAGGATTGTTTGGATACATGGATAGCAGTATTAAAAATACTTCCTTTTATTTACAAATTTAGCATTTGCATTTACAATAAATTAAGTACTTCATTTTTATATTTTTTTATTTACAAATTCTGGTACTGCATTTAAAATCAATTTAAATTAAATAATTACAATTCCAAAGTTTATCTAACCAAATCGATATTTATATATTGACAATTAAAAATTTTAGTATGTTGTTTCATTTCAAAATAAATTAAAAAAAAAACAACAAGTTAATATATGAATAATACAATTACATCAAATTGCATCAAGTTATACGTTTTGAATATAATATTATGTATAAGTAAAAAAAATATAATCAACATCTATATTATAATATAATATTTTATTCTATATATAAATAACAAAACATAAAAAATATACAAAGGATTTTTTTATAAAAACAGCGATTTATAAGTTTATGTTGAATACAAGTTAAATCAAACACCCGCGCAGGAGCGCGGGTCAAATTCTAGTTTATTTTTATATGAATAGAATAAACATTAACTAAAAAAAATATGTATCTCATACATTAAAATTAAATATTTATACATTGATATTTGATTTGAAGATAATAATATTTAATTATTGGATTATATCTTCTACATTTTCTCGTGATCTTTTGTTTTATATTTAAATATAAAGAAAATAATGATTTAGTATTAAATGATGGTTTGTTATCTTTTTATAAATTATATTTTTGTACCTAAACTAGAATAAAACTAAAAAATTAATTCAATTAAACCGAACAAATACAAATAAAACCAAATTGCAAACATAAACCAAATACAAACCAAACATGACTAAACCAAACCAAACCAAATCCAAGGTGTGGTAGTACTTGATGAGTTTTCATAAGTATAAGTTAATTGAAGTTTTTTTCATTAAAATATTTACATCTGCTAGTAAAAAGGAAATACGTTCCCTAAAAAAAAGTAAAGTTCGAATCACAAATTAAACTCAGCCCATTCTCTCCATGTTATTATATAAGTGATAATTAGTCAATCAAAAGGCTAAGTTTGACACCCCACCAATATGTCTCTGTGAATTAGGGTTTACTTGGCCGTCACACAGAAGAAAGGTTAGATACGAAACTTGATTTGATTATCTATTTTCTTGTTTTCTTTGCATCTAGAGGATTTTTATTTTATTTTTCAGAATTACTGGAGGATCTTTGTTTTAACTAGACTTTGTTTGATGTTTCAGTGTGTAATCTTAATATCAAAAGAATCATATGAATAGTCTAAGTGACCTGCCCGATGATCTATTGATGAAGATTTTGTCATTGCTTCCAACAAAAGAGGCTGCGGCTACCAGCGTGTTGTCAAAACAATGGCGTTACCTGTGGAAACAACAACAAGATGTTGAAAATGTAGAGCTTTGTAGAAAATGCTCACCCTACTGGGTACCTTGTATATATAGACATTTTCTAAAGTTTCGTGAAAACCTTCCCTTACGAGGTCCGCAGTACAGAGTGGGGTTTGTTAGTTTGGTGTTGTTTCTCAAAAGTTACCTGGATCTCAAAACTGGGTGTGCTGAGTGCAAAGGAAGAATACATGCACCTAAAAGAGTAACCATTTTCATCTTATGCTTAGGTAAAGAGCCGAGGAAGACCCACGCTTTTATATGGACCAAAGCAAATCATAAGATCCAAATTGAGTACGTTGTCAGGCGGGAGACTTGGTTAAACTATCGCTTCTCACTTTACTGTTGATTTGTCTCTCTTCCTTCTCCTTTTTAAAAACATCTCGCTAGGGTGAATTTAAATTTATTGCAAATTTCTTTCGCTGTCTATGTATGTAACTGTCTATGTTCTCTTAAGCTATGATCGATTGTCAAAGGTTCTTAGTACTCATGTCAACCTGACACACTGTATCGTGTTTACATGCCTGGCTACCTGAGGCTATATATATGGTTGCAAACTGGTTGATGTGTAGCCCTCAAGTTGAAACCATCCACAACTAATGCATTTATTAATCCAGTCACACTATTATTCCCGTTACATTGAATCAACCACAGTTATTATATCGATTTAGTTAGAGCCTTAGATGATTGTTTTTTCTTCTGTCACTTTTTTAACAAACTGTAGTCTGGCTCCATGTTCGTGTGGAGCTCCAGCTCCGGTTCTTCAAACTCTCGCAAGAAGGAGGGGGGAGGGAAGTGTTCTGCTTCTGTCGATTAAAAAACATTAATCTTTCCAACGCTGTGGTAAGTGTAGGGAGTTAAACTACCACCTACAGTTTCAAGAGCTTCTTGTTCTTTCCTTTGGATGGATTGGATCAAGAACCTCATCCTCTTCAACCTTCTAGTTGATGGTGTGATGGTTGGGGCCAGGATGCCTAACCGCATCCGCCTGTTACAACATTAGATATCCCTTCGGATCTCTTGCGCTCTTGAACTTTTCATTAACCTGTAATCTTCATGTTTCCAGCATTAAAGTGTCCTCTCGGTCTTACGGGGGCCAAATGCTGACATCTTGATCTCCATGTTTCATGGTTTAGCCTTAGTCTTGTACTTACTATAAGATCTGGATAATGTGGAATAGAACAAGATTACAAGTTTCTAACCATGAGAAGACGAGGAAGCGCAAAGGCTAGGTAAAAATCTGCTTGAAGAACACTTAAACTAACATTGGTAAAATCAGATCCAATTCCCTTTTCCATAAGAAGCGCACGATCCAAACCTGTAGCTCCATACACCGCCAAATTGAAAACCAAAATAAGGTGGTACATATGGTTAGTCGCTCAAGAACTCGGCTGTTACATAAACCAAAAAATGAACACAGCATTTACAAAAAGTTAGGAGTAAGTATGGTTTATAACCATCTACTGGGATGGAGTCATGGAGCTGCAGTCTAAAATAATTATTGATATACTTAACCCGTGGTGAAAAGAAAAAGAAAATTTTAGACTTCTTATTTCATAAAGATATCTTTTGTCAAGTGCATACTTATCAATTATTCATAATGTCTAAATTTCAACGAAACTAAAAATAATCAACATTACCAAATTTAAAGTGATTAATTATGCTACCAGCAACCCGATCTTGTTATTCATCATCATCATTTCATTACTAAATGTTTTTTTACTTCATTCTTTTTTTACAACAAATGAGTTCTAGTTAACTGCTGAAAGAATATACTTTATCCAGTGATGCAGAGCCAGGGCAGGACCAATCAAAAGCAGGAGTTGCATATGGACCACTTAGTAACCCGTGAGCCATCTTGCGGTACGCAGCTTCAGTTAAATGATAACCATCCCAATTAACATACTCAGAAGGATTGTGACAATAGTTAACACCTCTATATCCACACTCTTCATCAACAGTGAAGTTGTATTCACCTCCAACTCCACAACAAGCAGCCAAAGGTCTGGTCTTAAATCCTAAGAACAAAAACATCAATTAAAGAATCCAACTGTGAGGGTCAAGAACAGAGAAATTTTAAAAAAGTGCACCAACCGTATTTGGCTGGTTCTTGAAAAAACGTGTACATGGAGTTGTAGTAATCAGCATAAATAATGTTGGCATGAGGGTATAGTTTCCGAAGTCGTTTGAGTTCTGTCTTAAGCTGGTCATTATGGTACTCTCCAAATTCGTTGAGCCATGGGATACAACCAGTGAACGGATCATGCTCTTCTTCTTCTTTTGCATTATGAAATAGAGTAAGATACGACGCAGAACATCCTATTGGGAAGTTTCCAGGTACCAAAAAGGTTTTGCCTCCCAAATCTATCAGATCCTGTAGTTTTGTTGCCAAGTTTGTTAAAAAGGAAAATTAAAAACACATATACAACAGAGACAAGTAATGATTGTTACCACAATTGCTGAAGAAATAGCTTTGATGATTAGAGGAACAAGCTCTTTGATCACATTGATACTTTTGCCTTCAAAGAATGGATAATTATAGTCGTTCCCACCAATCTCTCCCATGAGTATCAGAGAGTCTCCAAGGACCTCTCTGCAATCTACACCAAAAACAATTAGAAGCAAGCTCCATTTACATATTAAACAAAGAAGAGGTGCAAGAGTACGTTTCTAACCACGAGAAGACGAGGCGCAGAGGTTAGGTAATATCTGCTTGAATGTGTTGAGCTGAACAGTTAAACTAACATTGGTGAAATCAGATTCAAATCCTTTTTCCATGAGAAATGCACGATCCAAGGCCGTTGCTCCGTACACCGCGAAATTGATCCCTTGATCAAAGCTCACGTTTTGAGATCCGAAATAAGGTGGTACGTATGGTAGTCCCAAGTATTCAGCTGTTAAGACAACATTAAAAAAAAAAAAAACTCAGAAGTAAGTTAGGTTTATAACTTGCTGCTAAAGTAAGAAAGACCGGCAAAAGTAGTTAGTGTTAAATTCGGACTTATCATATCATGAGTTTCCAACTTAAAATCAATTGGTGATAAATGGATTGACGTTAACAATTTATATATTAAATAATTATTCTTTTAACTACTGATATGGGATTTAGTTCATTCATTAACACTCCCCCCTCACACTCATGCATGGACAACTGTGGGAACAACATCCACGGAATGACCCAACATCGGGTAGCTTTGATACCATATTAGAATCGAGTTTATAATGAGTTTTCAACTTAAAATCAATTAACAATAAGTTGATTGGCTCTAACCCTTTATATATTACTTAATTCTCTTACACATTTTCACTCTCTAACACCCTTCCTTGAGATAATAGTGGGTTTAACCATTAATCTCGTATAATTCTTCATACTCCCTACAAAAATGCTTTTATTTTCTAACTTCCTTGAACTTTCTTTAAGCCATCAATTTGTGGGATGATCGGGTCATTGTCCGGGTCGGATTAATGGGTTAGGGTGTGAGCATGCTATGATAAGTTTCATGGGCTTCTAACTTAAAATCAATTGACAATAAGTAGATTGATTTTAACCCTTTATATATTACTCAATTTCTTTACATATTTTCAATGTAAAATCTTTTCTCAGTTAGCGATCTAGTGATTGTGAGAGTATATGCATTGTCATCTGTTCAACCCTATTTGGGAGAGGAGTGAGTTATCTCTTAACTCAAATCTGAGAAGAACATAGGAACGGCTAATATGGGGATCAGCGTTGCGACCACCCCACCCGGCACCGGATCCATTTCAGTGTCCCCCACATATATCTTAATAATTAAGGGGTTTAATATTTTTTAATATATACATAAAATTTAAAAATATTTAATAAACTTGATTGGAAGTCCCCAAACTTTTATAAATGTACACAGTATTGTTTTCATCACAAAATTAATAATGATAAAAAGTTTAAAATATAAAAAATGTATTTTAAGAGCTTAATTTCTTTTTTCCATGTGGTTTTGGCTAAATGTATGATACAGAGAAAGAGAAAAAAAAATAGGTACCGATGAAGTCAATGATAAGACGGCCGTCGGAGTAACGGCCAGAGGGAGGATGGAAGAAGGTTTCACCGTAAGGTAGAAAAGCGGCTTGAGGAAGATGATTGACGTCGGAGAGACGTAGAAAGTTTCCTGTATCAGCGATGGAATCACCAAAGCTTATGATCGATTTAAAAGGGTGGCAGGGTGGTTGTGATGAGGCAAGGGTGATGATGATGGTGGAGGATAAGAGAAACAAAAAGCTTGCAAATAGCTTCTTCTTCAGTGGTGGAGAAGCCATGGGGACACTCGTTGTTGTCTCTCTCAACTCAACTTTGGTACTCTTCTTTTTGGGACTATAAATAATTAATGCAAAGAGTTGAGTCTCAGTTGATGAGTTTTTTTTTTAAAGAGAGAGTGAACTGGCGGAATGGGTTGTGTTTATTGGTTGAAAGTGAAGTAACTTCTGATATGTTCAGACCAGTTGCAAGCTCCCACTTCAAATTGGATCTTGAAGATAATAATACTTAAAGATACTGATCAGAAATATCGTGAAAATAATAATACTAAAAGATTCTCTTTCATTGTGTTTTTATTTCACAAAAATGTATTCCTTACCTAACTCACTATAGATAAAATATTTAAATTATCCACGCGATCCTCTCACTGTGATGATTCTAATGATACAAGTTTATAATATTTTCTATATAGGTTACATTTTGAAATTTTGTATGGGAATATAAATATAGGCTATATTGACAGAAATGTAATAATGAATATGATATAATATCAAAAGCTTAGATTATAAGATTGTATATATTAACTTTGTATATTTTATATGTTAGAAAATGAAAAATAAAAGTCTGCATGTAACTTATAACCAGATCAACTTTTTGTAATAAAGGGGGGTGTTATTCAATAAGTAATTTAAAATCAATTAGTAATATTTTATAATTTATCAAATTTTAAAATTTTAAGATAATTTAATTTGATGAATTTTAAAATCCATGCAGTATACGTTGGATTTTGAGTTCAGTTATTTATTTTTGTAACTCCATAAGAAATGATTTGAAATCAATCCAAAATATAAAAAAAAAATTAAAGTTTTAAAAATTGAATAACACTAGATTTTAAAAACATAATTTTAAATCATTTATTGAATAACACTAGATTTTAAGATAAAATTTATAATCATTGTTCAAATAACAATAGATTGTGTTTGGATTTGAACTCTATTAAAATACATCACTGAATAACACCACCTAAAAGATTATATATTTTTCAAAAAAAAAACTATATAAAGATGTCATAATCTAAAGTAGCTCCTAACATGCATCTATTACACGTTTAAGAGCACATCCAACAAACAATAAATCTTTCAAATTTTGAAGTTTTAGTTTTCAATAAGTTCTCAAACTTTCAAATTTTGAAAATCTGATTTAAAGCTTTACTATTTAAAAATAAATAAAAAATTATTTATTTTTCATCTTATTATATAGTTATATAACTCACATAATTTTATTAGTATTAACTTTTATACCACTTTAATCTTTATAATTATATTTTACTTTAACATTTGAATATATCTTTATATATATTATTAGCTAGTAGTACATAAATTATATAATAATGGTAAATATTATGTATGTGTAATTAAACTATTTCATAGTTTTTTCTCTAATTGATGCACTTACGTTTAAAAAGATTATAAATATTATATTGCAGTTTTAGTCTCTCGACACTTCACACAGATAAGGACTTTTGCTTTCGATTAATTTGTAAATATGGTGTGCGAATTAACCAATGCATGGATCGCGTTCTCCTAAAAAATTAGTATAGATCTGTTTGGGTGTGGGATCTACTCTTGACTTATCAAAAAAAAAAATCATCCATCTTCGTTTTGCATGATCATGCATGTCGCTCTCAAAGGTCAAAATCCGATCTGCTTAATATCAACATAAAATAAAAGACGTCCCATAACATAGATCGAAGAAACTGTGACTATAAATTAAATAATGACATTGGTCTAATAGAGATTCTGGACGTCTTTTTCTAGGCCTTGGTTTGTGTGCCAAAGCTTATCTCTATCTTTTGGATTCACTTTTTTTTTATTTCATCACTTTAAATTTTCTTTCTGATTATTTCATCACAATGTGGTTCCATTTATAACATATTGCACATTTCCAAAACATGTACATGACCATACTGATCTAACCGATTTTTTTTTTTTTGGTAAGAAGATGGTGTCAGGTTAGGTAACTCACTCAAGAACAAAACAAATAATGAACCACAATCCTTTTTCCCACTAATTTAAGTAGTTATACTATTTAAAGTTTTTTAACAGGAAATTATTGTTTTTGAACATCAATTTTTTTTAACAGAATTTTAACTGTATTTCATTTATTTTTATTTTTTCGATAAAAGGCATTGTATTTCATTTATCGACTATTAATGTATCTGTGATTATACATTATTCTCCTGGTAAAGATTTTCTTAGCAATTTAGTCATGACCGTAGACTTTAATTTATACATACTCCATACATATAAGTTTGATCCAGAAAATATATTCAAAGATATTATATAAAATAATAGTGAAATAATGAATAAGTTGAAACCGTGAATTCGTACTCAACAGTCATCTCTTGTTTATGTAATTTATATATTCTCAGTTTGGTTTTCCAAATATTTTTCATTTGTTTGACAAATGAAAATACTTGTGAAAAGAAGAAAAGAAAAAAAACTAATCCACGAGAAAAATAGTGAAGACAAGTATGATTAAAATAACAATATATTTCAATTATATTTTGTGCCCCACAACTAGACCATAAAATGAATGTGTAAAATTCCGCTTTTGTGATAAATGCACCGTTCATTGAATAGAATGGAATTTACAAGTAGAGTAAACGAACATGGAAGATCCATTAGCAATAAGCGGTAGGAGCTTCACAAAATGACTTGGTGTGTATGAATGAGAAACTAAATTATTGTTAGGAACAGTTGTAGGGAAAACAGTATGGTCATGGAACTTATTGCATGGTAGTTTATTGGATTCATGCGCTGTTGTGTCACCCTTCTCAGAAGAGGCCATTGATACGTTCCACAAGAATGAATATGTGCTCTCTTGTTTACCTACAAAGCAAACTCTATAAACGCACAACAGACACACAAACACGCAACATAATTAACCATTATATAAATTTGGTAGAAAGTATATGTCTTCGAGCTCACTATATTTGAATTGAAGAACATGGATGAGAGAAGCCTTACTGAATGTTTCATAGCTATCACTTCTGTAAAACACTCAGTCGCAAATAGTCTCATCAACAATCAATAGTCTTGATAAATCTCAGGCTCTGATACAAAAGACCTTCATTGAGCTTTCTCGGCACTGATCCAACTACGACCAATGTTTTTAGGTATCTTTCTAGCTTTCATCACATCCCTAATCTCACTCACGTTCTCCCATTTACCAGCAGAAGCTAAAACATTGGACAATGCTATATAAGCTCCAGGTCTTTTGTCAGCATTCAGTTTGAAAAGCTCATTTGCAGCTACGCTTGCAATGTCAACATCACCGTGCAATCTACAAGAACTGAGAAGAGCTGCCCAAACATCTGAGTTAGGCCTTTCTGGTATCCCCCTAACAAACTCCAAAGCTTTATTCAAATCTCCAGCACGTCCCATGAGATCAACCATGCAAGCATAGTGTTCCATCTTTGGTTTCATAGAATAGTCTCTCTGCATGCTCTCAAAGATCTCATAGCCTTTCTCAACTAATCCAGAATGTGAACACGCAGAGAGAGCTCCAAGAAAGGTTACATAATTGGGTGCTACATGAACTTCCTTCATCTTAGTAAAGAGTTCAAGCGCTTCCTCAGGGTTCCCATTCTTTCCATACCCATCTATCATCGAAGTCCAAGAAAACACATTCTTCTCTTGCATTTGATCAAAGACTCTTCTTGCATCATCGACTCCACCGCATTTGGCATACATGTCTACCAAAGAGCTTCCCATTTTGATATGTGTATAGACTCCACTCTTCATAACCTGACCGTGCACTTGCATACCAACTTCACGAGCCGTCAAGACCGAACACGCTCCAATCACGCTAGCGAATGACGAGATATTTGGATGGAAACCAGCTCGTTGCATCGAAACATACATCTCAACAGCTCTCTTAGCAGTTTCACCTGTTCTGCTTAACCCTTCAACCATAGCATTGTAAACTACAATATCCTTCACTCTAGTCGCATTAAAAATCTCTTCAGCATCCTCCACCAACCCTTGGTTCATGTAACCTGAGATCATCGACGTAGAACATACCACATTCTCATCTTTCATCGCTTCGAACACAGTCCTTGCACACTCCAGCTTCCCGCTCTTCACATAAGCATCAACAAGCGCAGTAATCAACACATCATCTAGCTCAACATCGCATTTTATAACCCGGGCATGGACCAGCCTGCATAAGCTACGCGTTGAGCCAAGACTACTACTAGATGATGCCTTAAGAACCATGGAAAGCGTGTACCCGTCTGCCTTTTCCCCAGAGTAAGCCATACATTGAACTAGAAAAAGACACTCCTTTACCAATCCATGCTTCAGGTAGCCACTGATCAAGTAGTTGTAAGCCGATAACGTTGGCTTGGGCAATTCGTCGAACACTTGGCGTGCATAAGTCAGACATCCACATTTTAGATGTAAGATGAGTAGTTTAATGGATATGTTCAAATCTGGTCTAAACCCAGTTTTGATTATGTCGGCGTGAATCTTCTTCCCGGATTTTGGGGATGGAGAGTTTATGTGTTCTTGAAGAGCTCCGGCGATGCTTACCGCAGGTGAGAGAGAAGAAACGTCTTGTTTGAACGGGAGAGTTGTGTAGTGATTCGACGGGAAAATTCGCGGTGCGACAGATGCGAGTCGGAAGATTCTCATTAGCTGATCTAAACTGTGATTAAAGATCGATCCTTGTTCGGTAATTACAACTGCTTTTTTGTTTAGCACTAGTTTGGTAATGGAGAAGTTTCTTGTTGTAGAAGCATAACATTGGTTTGGCTCTGGTTTATATTTGAATTTTAATAACTTTTAATGTTCAGCTTTTTAACCACAGTAAACAAGAACTGTAATACTTTTAACACAAATGAATGAATCAATAAGTAAACAGGTTTTCCCCTAAAATTCTCCAACTTCTAGAATCAGTTGTTTATCAAAATGTTAGCCAAAAAAACAATGAGCAGCAGCATGACTCAGAACTCCAGCTCTTGGAATGAATAAGTTGAAAGCCATAGCATTCCAAGAGCTGGAGTTCTGAGTCATGCTCATTGTTTATTTCAGTGCTAATGGAATGAATAAGGTGAAATGCCTAAAGAGAAGGTAGAGCAATAGCATTCAGGAACACTGTTCATTAGCCTATGCAGTGCTTCATGTTACATTTGAAGGCAAAAGCTTTTGCTGATCATTTTAAGTTGTGATAATTATAAGTCAAACGCAAAACAATCTGTCAAAGAGCATCTGGATTTGCAGTGACAATCAAGAATCATAACAATAGCAATCATGACTTCAGCAAATTGAATGCGGGAGTTTTAACCGGTAGAATCACCACAAAGTACCTCTGCTTTCACACGCCGTGACTCATTTTTGCTTCACGGAAACACTTTTTATGCTGCCAGTTTCTCCAAAACAGGAACTGTGGGAAACGAAAACTTAACATCCTACATAAGTTGATTTCCGGTAAACACACAAAAAATAGTATATTGAAGTTTCAAGAACAGTTATGATTGACGTAAATACATCAACAACAGGGCATTTGGTCTAGTGGTATGATTCTCGCTTTGGGTGCGAGAGGTCCCGAGTTCGATTCTCGGAATGCCCCTACTGTCTTTTTGGATCTCTATTTGAAATGCAAGCTCAGAACTATCATGTATACTAAACCTGTTTTTACTGCATGAGCTGTCAACAGGTCAGGTTCAATAACTATACACTCATTTCCCTTCAGTTTCAGGGACAATCAGAATAATTTCAACTTCGCAATGTACCTTGGCTTTCTGAAAGACAACACTTTCTAGGGAGCATATTATACGAGAAGATTGCTAGCTGAAAGCTACTACTTCTTCAAGAGATACCTGCAGGCGTCAAAAGCACACAGCCTAAAACCGGTATGTTTCACGCCCATTATATAAGTCTCTTAACCAACAAATTTCAAGCAGTGAAAACCGTCATGCATTTTGTAAGCTGCCAGATTCATCAAGATTCGTATCAGAGGACTTGCACTAGGAGATGCTAGAAATCCAAAGGCAAATAAGAAAAAACAACTCCTACAGAGGAATATGCAGTGGGGAACATCTAGCAAATTCCTCCGGAACTACAGATAAAATTAAGCAGCATATCATTCATGTTACATCTGATACAGCAAATTCAAACAGATCCTAACATCATGGTTTCAACTCAAAGATTCTAATGCTTGTAATGGATAACATCAATAACCGGGCATTTGGTCTAGTGGTATGATTCTCGCTTTGGGTGCGAGAGGTCCCGAGTTCGATTCTCGGAATGCCCCCCATTGACTTTTTGTACAGCAGATAGATATCATAGAACAAACACTTCTTTAGTGCACATGCATTTATCTTCACGATTAGAAAGGCTATTTTAAATTCTCACTACCACTTTTGGTATAAATTGCTGAAATGCAAGTAAGGGAACGAGAATCACAATGTACCTTGGCTTTCACATCCACTGGCTCACATGTGCAGCAAGAATACACTTTCTGGATAGCGGATTGACCAGAGAGTATTCACTAGCTGAGTGCTGCTAGATTTCACAAAGAGACCACTGTGAGAAGTGAAAAGAAAAACACTAAAACTCTACGTTTCAAGAACAGGTATGCCTTGAATGGATTAGATTAACAATAGGGCATTTGGTCTAGTGGTATGATTCTCGCTTTGGGTGCGAGAGGTCCCGAGTTCGATTCTCGGAATGCCCCATCGACTTTTTTAAATGATCTCTGTTTAAAATGCAAGCTTAGAACTATCATGTATAATAAACCAAATTAGAAAATATTTTCAATTTTTTGGCATAAAATGAGCTGAGAATCGCAATGTACCTTGGCTTCACGAAAGAAAACACTTTCTGGAGACACTAAACAGAGAACATCGCTAGGTGAATGCTGCAACTTCTTCAAGAGATAACTGCAGGAGTCAAAAGAATACAGCCTAAAACCTGCATTCATGTTTAAGGAACAGCTCTGCATTAACTGCTTTATGTCAACAAGGCAAAGTTTCACGTCCATTATATAAGTCTTTTTAACCAGTAAGTTTTAAGCCGTGAAAACCTTCATACATTTTGTAAGCTGCCAGATTCATCAAGAAGACTTACACTAGAAGATGCTAGAAATCCAAACGTAAATAAGAAAAACAACTCATACAGAGGAATATTCAATGGGGAACATCTAGCATAAGGCCTCAAGAATTACTGACGAAATCAAGTAGCATATCAATCTAGTTTCATCGCAATCCTAACATCATGGTTTCAACTCAAAGATTCTAATGCTTGTAATGAATAACATCAATAACAGGGCATTTGGTCTAGTGGTATGATTCTCGCTTTGGGTGCGAGAGGTCCCGAGTTCGATTCTCGGAATGCCCCGTTGATTTTTGTTTTTTGAAAGAAATGAGTTTAGCAGTATGGTCAAGTCAAATGTTTAATGCATAAAAAGATCACAAAGACAATTCAAAAATGTAAAAACGGGAAAAGAATTATCATTTTCTGAGTGTTTTCCCATGGAAGATGCTTGAACAATTTAACTGGAGTATTTCCATACAGGATACAATACAAACAAGAAATCCATTTTTTTTAGCGGTATTGCAAATGATCATTCCACTGGAAATTCAGGTGAAGAGATCTCATGAGATTAGATCTATGAACATCCTACAAAGAATAGGCTACTTAATTACTAAAAGTCAACTATGTGAACTAAATCAAAGTATGACCAAATCTTAATAGTTTTAACTAAATTTCTTAACAACATAGCATTTGGTCTACTGGTACGAGTCACACATAGGGTGTGCGAGGTGCAGACTTCTGATACGAGAAGTCCCGAGTTTGATTCACAAATGCCCCTTTTGACATTATTTACAAAAGCATAAGATGTAAACACCAGCTCAAAACTATTATATGTAGTCATTTACCAAATGTATTAAAATGCCCCTATGTTCAGACTGCTCCTTCGACAAATGTATTAAACATAGGCTCTCTAGTAGACAGATTAGCTTATAGGATACATACTACCCCTGTTCTTTTTATAGCCGCTGTAACTGGCTGTAGCGGCAAAAAATAACATTTCACCGGAGACAAGAAAAACGATTTTAGTTTTTGCGAAAAGACTTTAGCGGCAAAGAATAACATTTAGCGAAAAGAACAGAGCTACTATTATAATATAAGGCTTTAGTTTCAAACAGTGTTCTAAATAATCGGTCTAGACGTTCAAAAAATAGTTTGACTAATTAACCTTGAACATCTAACATTCTTAGCAAAGAGGAACCAATGAGCAAGAAACTATTAGAAGGTACTTTAGAACTTACAATGGATCTCGCTTTTCATGTAAGCTTCTTCAAACTCAGCTTAATCATCCTAACATTCCAGGTGGAAATTCGTCGAACAAGTGGTGTGCATAGCTCGTGAAGTAGCATATTAACCACAAAGGCGGACTAATCCGATGAAAATGCTCACTTCTGTTTCGAAGTTCGAGGAGACGAGTGTCAATCTTAGCGCCGCTGCGAGCGTGAGGAATAAGAGAACAATCTTCTTCTTCTTTTTTTGCAAATTCAGGTCAAACTTTTTTAGGATTTGACAAAAATAAAACCGGGTTATGCACGCAAAACCGGTTGACCAATTCAAATCGAACCAAAACCGCATAAACCGAATTGGAAACGCCTACGCATTACAGTTAGTTGAGGGTGCTCATGAGTCATGATTAAGTAAAGCTACAATATGATTGTCAAGTTCAAGAATACAAATTATGATTTATAATTATTTAATCATCTACTTCATGTCTCTGTTTCAAGGAAAACATAAAACTATTTGGATTGAATATTTTAGGTCAACCACTAATAAAAAAAAATATACATATTATGGTAAGGTGTTTGGTGGTCAAATGAAACGAGACAATGGATAAGTGTTGGTGTGGTGGGTTAGAACTTAGAAGAACGTTGCATATGGTTTAAGCTGTTTTAGTGTTTATGGTTTAAGCTGAACTAAACAATAGAGAGAAGCCACATACATACAATTGCAACAACCACCCACCACTCCACAATGAGAGAGGTTCACCCAACTCGACCCGACCTTTAAGATTAATTACTGATATTACCCCTTGAATCTTGGGCTAAGTAACACATATATACAAAGACATTGGATGGAGTTTTGTAGTAGTATTTGGAATCGTAGCAACATGTCTTGTAAAGGAGAGGCTATGTTGCGTGTGGAGGAAGCATTGCTTCTCTTACCTTCAAACCTCTTCAATGAGGTCTTTCTTGATTGCAATGGTCCATTTCCACAGGTTTTTATTCTGTTACAACGCTTGTTATTATTAAATGATGTTAAGGATGTCTGGTTAATCAATCTTTGTTACATAATTTACAGAGCTATAGAGGAGGTAGCTACTATGATCGGAAGCCAAGGATGTGGCACGCGTTGAACCAATATGGTTCCATAAAGAAGCCAAGCAGTGATGATGCTAGAGCAGGGGGAGTTAAGCCACGTGGAACTGGAGTGTTTCTTCCTGCGAGACCCGTGAGTAGCTCAGAAGAGAAGATGCCCAAGAAGAAGCCATGCCCCATCATCTCCTCGCGTTCCAGACAAGTCTTTCTTCCTAAAGAATGGGCTTATTAGCTAGTCATTAGCATGTATTTACCCTGTGTATATATCATACTATTACAATTGATAAAGACAAAAATAAGTATAATTCTTCGTCTCTAGAGTTGTGATCTGTAGTATTGTGTATGGTTTGATGGCTACGCCATACCAGTTAACAATACAAGTCTAGCTTCAATTCCAAAACATGAACATATATATCTTCCAGAAACAGTATAAGAAAGACAATGTACATTACCTGAAATTCTAACAATCTAAGCCAACTAAGAGAATTGATCAAGAAATATCCTATTCAGACAAAAGTCAACTAAAAGAATAGGATCACAATGTGAAAAACTATTGTCATCTTCAACCTTATAGAATGCTTAAGAACAGGGCATTTGGTCTAGTGGTATGGGTGCGAGAGGTCCCAGAGTTTGATTCTCGTAATGCCCCCAGTTAACTTTGCAGATGGTCTAAGTTCCAGCAGGATAAATTCTCAGATAAACGGGGAACTTTTTATCCTATGTTTTTTTTAAAATATCTTGTTAAACAACTGAAGACCTATCTCAACTATTAATGCAGGGAAAGAACAACATACTGCTGGTCCACGTCCAATAAGAAAATATCAATTTAACCAGTAAACTTCTTAACGAGGAGCATCTCGTTTTGTAAGCTGCCTACTTCACAACGAATGAGCTGCAGAACCAGAAAAAGAATAGTGATTAAGCATTCTAACAGAGAAAGCAATGGGATGCAACAACTTTTTCACATAAAGGAGAATGCAAAAAAGGCTTAACTGAACACCAAAAGAAATAGAGCATTTAGAACAGAGGAGCCAGTGCAAATTCTTGTCTTTAGAACAAGTCTACAGTGAGACTTGTTTATATATTCCAAATTCATGCATCCAGAATCAAAGCCATCCATTTATAAAACAAACTGCCAATTCAGAAACTGATGAAACCTAAACCATGCAATAACAGGAAAAGAGGTCCTAATACAAAGAAATGGTGGTAAGTGAATGTGCCACTGAGACAGATCACATCTAGTCCAGAGATAACAATGTAATCGCTACGATTAATAAAAGAAAATTACATGGTTCATAAAACAAGTTTGCTTCAAAATTTTGTTTATGATACAAATTTATTTATTTTGCATAAGTTTTTACAATGGAAAATGAGCATTTGAAGGTGTGTCTGAGATGTCTTCCAAACCATATCCAGCCAACTGTTCTCTGGATCACAATTAAGCACACAACGTAGAAATGATAGCCTAGACAAAGTTACAATATAACTATATAAAAATCCAAGAATACAGACTGACCTAGATCATACCGAGATGAAAACCCCTCCACTTATCTCCACATAAACAGAAGATTCATGGAAATTTGTCATGAGATGTCTCATCTGAACATGAACTAGAGCTGTCCGCATATACATAAGTAAGTAGCCTAGTTCTGCATTCACTGGCACAGAATCAGTTGCATGGAGTGTTACTGCCTTCTTGTTTGGTCTTCTAATGGAAGAAGACCAAATTATGTTCATTAAGGCATACAAGTATGTTTCTCTACCATTTTAGGGTACTTAAACTTAGGGCACTGCTCGATGAAAGCAGGTGGTCTTTGATAAGTCACAGATGCAGCTCTGATCAAAATCCCGGCAGTTAAACCCCATATCGTATAATCTTTGTCTCCTGTTCGGTAGTCAAAGTAGTGGATCAAATACTTTTCTCCCATCCACTCTCTCTCTTCTGATCTCCTGTTCTCATCCTGGTCAAGAAACAAAAAAAAAGTTCAAGCAATGATGCTTCAAAAGGAAAACGATAAGTAACTTGATTATAAAACGAGATGATAACCTTAAGGAACATTTCCAAAGGTGCATCAAACACAGCTTCCACTTCCGCAGGATTTGGTTTGGGATTGAATGTTTTTGTGTCCCTCAAGATTCCTATCACAGGTATTACTCTGAGGAGATGCTGTAAGAAAATGACACGCATGTAAGAACAATATCCACCGGATATGGAGAATTATGCATCTATCACTTATAAAAAGGAAAAAAGGGTATGATTCTGCCGTATTAACACAAATATTACTGAATAACATTCAGGATAAAAAGAAAAAACTAGATAGCATTCAAGAAAATCACTTTAGGTACTAGAACTCTGCTACTATGGCGCAATACAAGTAAGGTGGAGGTTCAAGAACCAAAGCTTATTATAGCAACTGGTAACGTTCAAGTAAAAATCAGCAAGATAGTCTGTTACATCCATGTCATTGGCAATCAGCATTTTTCTTTATACCTTGGACAAAAATGGTTCGAGAGAAGTGACAACATCAACAAGTGAAGGGTCCAATCCAATCTCTTCCTCGGCCTCTCTGGTTGCAGTCATCCCATCATCTTTATCATCCTCCTCGGCTTTACCACCCGGCAGTGAAACTTCTCCTGCAATAAAAAAAATAAAAACTTTTAATGCTACCATAGAACCTACCTCAAGATTAGACCAGAACACACTCTGTTTTGTTCAAATCTCAACACGAGTAATCTGCATAACCGTTCTGCATACTAACACAATGATCTCCAAGTTCAAAGTCTAAACCTTTAAATACTATGTGATATGGGCTAAGAGCAGAGATCATCTCTTAATCAAGTTCTACTCGAATGAAACCAAAAGGATCAGATGCTAACTAAAAGCAAGCACAGACCCGAGTGAGTAGACAATCTGGAAGACCTCTTAGTGAGGATGACGCGTAAATCACCGTCATCTCCTTCGAATAAGCAGATCAACACAGCCGCTCGTTTCGGTCTGAACCTCTCAGGATCTATAGGAACCGGAGTCATAGATTCCTGAAACCCAACCTGAGAAACCACTTTCCCTGCGCTTTCCTGATCCGCCTGCATCTCCTCAGAGTCTTCGAATGATGAAGAAGGCGGTGGCTTGTACATGCGCAGTTGCTGGGCCAAGGCGGCGAGGCGAGAAGACCCACCGAAACAGGATGTCGCAGTCGCCGTCGCCGTCACCGCAGGCTCCATGGAATTAAAGAGGAAGGTTGTGCGTGCAAGTAAGGGAAGCCTGCGATGGAGCAAAAACATCAAAAGAAAGAAAGAAAAACTGATTGCAGAAATGGATTCTGTGTGTGGCGAAATCTAATGAGATGAAAGAGATCCGAACAATCAGTTTAAGTTTGGAAAAGTTCGACACGTCCTCGTGTGAGACACGTGTTTTTTCTTGTCTTTTTTTTTGGGTTTCTAAAAGAGTCCCTCGTCTTTATGACGATAACCGACCAATGCCACAAGGCCACGTGCGTCCTGAATGTACTCATTATATACATTGAATCGAAGAAAACCCAGCGAGCTCATCATCGTCATCTTCTCGCAATTGGCGACCTATTTTGCTACTTGCCTGAGAAATTGTTGTTTTCTTCAGATTGCACTAGCAGCTTCTCGATTCGTCAAACTTCAGCAAATCCGATCTCTTCGGCGTCGATGGCATCGAATCCTCACAGAGGCGGTGCGGGTGGTTCCCTTTACGGCGGCGCCGCTCCATACAGATCTAGGTCTGATTCTGTTATCACTTTCTCCCTCCTTTTTTTTAGAAATTGATTCTGATTTAAAAACTAGGGATTTATTGGTTCCTTTTGTTGCAGAGATGGGCTTAGCACTAGAACTGCTACTGGTTCAGAGGAAATCCAGCTAAGGATTGATCCCATGCACTCTGATCTAGATGATGAGATCACTGGTCTCCATGGCCAAGTCCGGCAATTGAAAAATGTAATATCACATTCTTCTCTCCATTGCCAAAAATTTTAGGTCTCTTTAAGCATTACGTTAATTGTATAGGTTGCGAAAGTTGTGTTCTTTTTTTTTTTGTATCTCTTTACGTTTTGTTATGTGCTAATTTGATGGGAGACAATTTGACTGTCTATGTCTTGTCATTGCAAACTGTTTTTTTTTTCTCATGTCTGGAACAACTTTATGTTGCTTGTATTTAAAATCTAAAGACCAGTTAAATTAGCTGTATAGGTGTTTTGTTTTTGGATCCATCGGTGAGTCGTTGATTCAATATCTTTTATAAACCCTCCTTGCCTTATTGTTTTATACTATGCTTGGAGGAATCAGTTGAAGTTTTGTACATGTCCCTTGTGTGTTTACCTTAACTTACCCTCCTTGATTTTGATTTTCATTGTGTAAATGAACTTCCTTCGATCGCTTTATTTTGATGCAGATTGCTCAAGAAATTGGTTCAGAAGCTAAGTTTCAGAGGGACTTCTTAGATGAACTGGTATGTTTTTGTTGATGTCACTGAAGCTCTTGATACAAATGTATATACTTACTCACCCCAGTCAATTATGTGGTTTCCGTTACTTATTTTAGAATCTGCAGTCAGCTACGTCCAAAAGTAGGTTATATGCTTTCTAGCATAGCTTACAAAGCAATGAAACTTGGTAAATCCACAGTTTAGAGTATGCTCAAACTTGTACTCAGGGTCTGCCTGAAGTCTGAACTCTGGTGGGTAGGAGTAGGTTGTAGGTATCTTCAATCTTGGCTACTGGTCTCCTTATGAATAAGAATATGGAACATCCGAGAGAAGATTATGAAAAACAACTAGATTTGATTGTGTGAGACTGCAGAGAAACGCATTCAGTGCTTTTATGATGTTCTTGTCTTTGTTTTTTTTTTATTTTGGGTGACAGCAAGTGACATTGATGAGAGCGCAAGCAGGGGTGAAGAACAACATAAGGAAACTGAACTTGAGCATCATACGTAGTGGCAACAACCACATCATGCACGTGGTTCTTTTCGCTCTGTTCTGCTTCTTTATCCTATACATGTGGTCCAAGATGTTCAAAAGATGAGAGAGACTCGTGATGGAACTTGATCAATGTTGGAAAGTTGTATAAAGATCGTTTTAGTTACGACATTTTGTTGCTCCTCTCGTTCCTGTTATAAAGAGTGTTTATTTTGAACAGTTACATAGAAGCAAAGATTATATCACATAACCACATTAGATGCTTCTCTATTTCATTTCTTTGTTAAACCGGTTTGAATTTAGTCATGACCCACCCGGTTCACATTCCAGTCTAGACAATTGTTGGGCTTATGGGCTGAATCATTCACCTCGTAACACGTGGCTTATTCTGATTTGGTGTATTGACTAAGATTACGCTGGTAGAGATTGCATAGGATAATAAACCCTCTACACTGCTCTGTATGTGAAGTAAGGAAGGAGATAAGAAAACTAAAAAAAATCAATGGCTTCCTTATCGACAACCTCCGTCGTAGCTTCGGCTTCGTCGCGTTTATGGCACCCTGTTTCCTCCAACGGGAAGATTAGTGCTCCTTCTGCTTCGCTTTCTCTCCGCGCGGGTTCGAGACGGAGTCCGTTTTCTCTCAGCTCATCCGCTTCCGCTTCTTCTCAGCTGCTCCATTCCTCGTTTCTCTCCTCACCTCTTTCCCTGCCGTCTACGTTTTCTGGTTAGCTTCGTCAATTTTATTTGTTAGTGTTGTAGTTGATATCGATTCTAGTGTTCGCGTGGGTTTAGCATGTGCTTTGTTGAATTCATATGAATACAATTTTGGGAATTGAGAAAGTTATCAATGGTGAAATCGATTTAGGGTTTAGGAAGCTGATAACTTTTTTTGAGAACTCCTTGTGAACCTCTCAGTTAGCAAATTAAGTCCTGCAACTCGGTCTGGTGTTTTTGTTATGTTTGCTTCTTATGTTGAAAGAAACCTGGTTCCATTGACTATCTCTATGTTTCTCATCTAGCTCATGGCTTTTTTTCAGTCTGCAACTATCGATTACATGTTTTGTGCAAGAGCTTCTTGTCAACCATACTAGTCTTATACTGTTCATGTTTTATTTCGCCTGTCTTTTCAGGTTTGTCAATTGCATTTGATCTCAGCAGTGGAACCAGTGGCCTCCTGAATGGCCAGAAACGCAGAGGGCTTGTGGTGAGAGCTGGGAAAGCTGCTCTGTGTCAAACAAAGAGGAGTAGGTCAAGAAAATCTCTGGCTAGGACTCATGGTTTTCGTTTGAGGATGAGAACCACTAGTGGTAGAGCCACCATCAAGCGCCGACGTGCCAAGGGTCGCTGGAATCTCTGCCCTAAGTCCAACCCTAGCAGTGGCAAACGGGCTTGAACCTCGTCTCTCTCATCACTTCATCTGTAATCTTGTTTGATATGCTTTTTTCTTATTTATTTGTTTCCGCCAGAAGATACAATGAGAAACGCGAGTTGATGATCTCTTTTCTGCTTTTGACTAGCCTCGTCATATCAACCTAATCGAAAGCTCAACTTCAAAGCCAAAACAACCAAATAATCATAATTATAGAAGCTAACTACCATTTCCAGTTCCATATTTACTGTTACAGTTGCATCATGTCATGTGTACACAAAGTTTCCAGATACGTTCGTGGTGTCTGTAGCGGGATGCTAGTAGCATTCATATAATAATTAGCATTCAAATAACATGATAAACCTGAAAACCTTTGCAAAACGACCAAATGCTTTTAAAACGTCAATAAAACTTTATCATAGTAAACGTTATCATCTTTGAGGACCGCACCGTATAATTATATAACCCTACTCCCACCATTATACATATTAGTTCTACCGAACGAATCTAAATCTACATATAATAGATAAACAATTCAAAAAAATAGACCTATAACCTACACGGTGGTACGACATATAAACCAATGATTGTTGTTAACGCCTTGTTGAGTAACACGTAAAGGCATTCTCGAAGAGGCATATGTAAAGAAGTCAACAACAACAACTTTCTTTGTACGAACTACAGACTTACTAGTGTCCCATTCAATTTATAAAGGTAACTCAAAAGCAAAACCGTAAGACAACATTTTGATTCTGTTAGTTGAACAAGTTTCTATTACATGTTTAACACGAGCACCATTGATAATAGTATATTTTTGACAAAGAATGTGCAGTTGACATTAGTGAATATATTTTGTAATTAATCAAACATAATTTTGCAACCGGCGTACAAATTGACCATTAAGAAAGAAAAAAACCATTGATGAGGAGGAGAGAACCTGGTCCGATTATAAACCTTTGAATAATAAGTAGTTTAAAACTCCAAAATAATCAGACGTTCCACTTTCGTATTTCGTTTTCTAGTCCAATAAAATATTCTGTGTTTTTATTATTTTATTATTAAGGTATGGTTAAGTTCGCTTAACAGCAGCCGAAATTATTTTTGTTAAACAATTAAAAAAAAAAGATAGCATTTTCCCAGGAAAATATATTGGTAAGTCGATGATTGTTTTGGCTAAATCGGGGAAAAAATAAAACAAAAGAGAGAGCATGGGTGTTTCAGTGTCTGTCATGAGAGGATAACGTAGAGGACATGATATGATTATGAAGCTGACGTCACTCTCATACCGCGATTCAAGGATCCTTCTCTGATTTTTTTTTTTGTTTTTTCTTATATATATACAAGAAGCTCCTTTAGAGTATCAATGTCTACGGCTTCTTGGATTCAGCCTCCTTCTAGATTCTTACTAGATCGTCGTGTTGGTGGTTTCGCTAAGCCAAGCTTTTGCAGAGCGTCTCCACAGTTTCCCGGCGTCGTTTTAGTTTCTTCTTCGCCGTCTTCATCGTGCTCTTGTGGTTATTCCGAGATTTTTAATTTCGATTTCGGTAATGGTTTCTTCCTTCATGTGTGGATCTTGATTCTTGGAATTGATCTCGATCAAAGATGTAGATTAGTCTCTTATCTCGATCAATTAACTAATCATGAATACTACTATCATGTGAGTTGAATAAAGGAGAAGCTTAAGATTGGTAATACACTAAGATTTAGAGGGCCTACTGTTATTTCTTAACGATTTCAACTAAGTTTTTTTTTTACGAATTTAGGATCCTAAATTCTTTTCTTTTTGGGATCTATGCAAAATATTTGGGTCCAAGACTAATGATTCATCCGGTTTGGCCGGGTACACAGATTCATTGCTTGTTTTACTATAGCAAAGAAGCGCCCCAAGTTAATCAACCATTGTGAAAAATAAGCCAATAAATATTCATATTGTCATCTCTTCTTAACCTGCTTTTGTAGTTTTCATTCATTTTTTTTGTCCTTTGTTTGGTTTCTCTCTACAAACAGGGTTTAGCAGAAGCTGGAACCAGCGGAGACTCAGAGTTCAAGCAATGAGTGCCACAGCACAACGTAGTTTCTCGCTATCTAAAGGTGACACTGATGAGAAAACTGAACCTGATCATCTTCTTGTTCTTGTACACGGTATCTTGGCCAGGTATGATATGATGTGCATCTTGGGTAACCCCAGCGTGGTTTTATGTATGCAAAATTTGTGTTTATCATTTCTTTTTTCAGATTTTATAATTTATGGACTCCATTTTTACTAAGAGTACCATTACTTGCAGTCCCAGCGACTGGCTCTACGTAGAAGCTGAGATGAAAAGACGCCTTGGAAGACGATTCTTGATTTATGGTATTGCTCATCTGCTTTCAACTTCTTATCCTCCCTTTGTTAGTTGAGCAGTTGTTGGAATATCTATGGATTGCGAATAGAGTGTTTATTTTACTGTAAATGCATGTTATGATCATGGAACTGAGAAGGCTTTAAAACACTTATTAGCGGCAACAGGCGAGAAAGATAGTTTTTGTTTTGTAAAATTTTCCGATATGTTTGTCTGAGAACACAACTCGTTTTTCTTTAGTTTGTATTTTACTATTCTATTCCATGCGTTAATCACACATAATGCTTTTTAATTTACTCGTCCTCCCCTGAACATGCACAGCAAGTTCTTCAAATACCTTCACTAAAACGTTTGGCGGGGTCGATGGAGCTGGAAAAAGACTAGCAGAAGAGGTGAGTCTTTGTATCCCGCAGTGTCATTTCCACTTATTGTATAGGTCTGTGATTTTCTTCAGGTGATATCTGTTTTTTATACCTGACGTGAGAGAGGAATAGGTTAGGCAAGTTGTCCAGAAGAGCAAGAGCTTAAAGAAGATATCCTTTTTAGCCCACTCCCTCGGTGGCTTATTTGCCAGGCATGCTGTTGCCGTTCTTTACACAGCAGAAATATCACAAGCCAATGATGGTGCTGTCTCTAAGCCTGGGACATCCCATCTTCTTCGAGGTAGGATTGCTGGGCTCGAGCCAATTAATTTCATCACCTTGGCAACACCTCATCTAGGAGTGAGAGGCAGAAAGCAGGTTCTTCTTCTTCTTCTTCTTCTTTTATCATAATTGGAATCAGAGAGTTTCATATATATATATACATATCTCACAGTACCAGTACATGTGGTGTATGCTTAGTTGAGATATATATCATAATTTTCATCAAAAATGTCCTAGAAACTCAGTCTCATTCTCTCTTCCTATTCTGGAATCCATTGTATCAGCTGCCTTTCTTGTTGGGAGTTCCTATTTTAGAGAAACTTGCTGCACCATTAGCTCCATTCGTTGTTGGTCGGACTGGTAGCCAGTTGTTTCTTACTGATGGTAAAGCTGATAAACCGCCTCTTCTCTTGAGGATGGCATCTGATTCTGAAGATCTGAAATTCTTGTTAGTAAACGCCTCTTTGCAATTTTCAATCATTATTCCCCAAAGTTACTTACTTTGAGATCCTCATGTATTTGCTCTTTTGGCAGATTGTCCTTGGGGTCATTCCGAAGTCGCATTGTATATGCAAACGTATCTTATGACCGTATCCTGTGCAGTTTTTGTTGCTGTTTTAACTTCTTTAGGCATGATTACCTAGTTTTCTCTGCATTTTCTTTCCTTTGACTTCTACTAGACATGGTTGGTTGGCGTACATCTTCCATAAGGAGAGAAACTGAACTTTTCAAGGTACGTTTGATTTAATCTGACGCAATAACGTGACACTCTGAAACTTGTAGCACACTAGCTAGAAAATGGAGCTCACCAATAGTACTAGTCTTCTAGCAGTGAGATGTTAACGGTAGTGCATTGGTCCCATTTTTCGGAATTAAGAGACTGATCATATAGGAAACTTTAAGAACCGTGTATGTCCACTCTATCTCAACCCATTACGATTCCTTAGTAAAAGAAAACAAATTTCTCTCTGAGGTTAAGATCTCGCTACTGGTTCTTAGTAGTCTAGATCAGGGTCACAACTGTAAAAAAACTTAAGAATGAAACATTTTTCTGTAGAGATTCATTAAGATGCAGTTCATTACCTCAAATATGTTAGACAAGGTTGGTAGGTATTCTCTTCTTCAAGAAGCAGAAGCTCTATGTGGCTTGTAACCAGCCAGATACCAGTTTGAGAACTGTTTACTGAGATCTGATAGATATGTGTGTTCCCCTGTTTTTATGTTACATGCAGCCTCCACGCCGGTCTCTAGATGGATACAAGCATGTTGTCGATGTAGAATACTGCCCTCCTGTTTCATCAGATGGAGCCCATTTCCCTCCAGAGGCTGCTAAAGCCAAGGAAGCCGCACAAAGCTCGCCTAGTCCTCAGAACACACTTGAGTATCATGAAATAGTGGAAGGTGAGGATGAAAAAAAACAACTATTATACAAACATTTGATTTAGTTGACCTTCTAAATCAGCAAAATATTAACAGCTTACTCAAACACTTGCAGAGGAAATGATCCGTGGCCTGCAGACATTAGGGTGGAAGAAAGTTGATGTCAGCTTCCACTCCACCTTTTGGCCTTACTTAGCTCATAACAACATTCACGTAAACTTCCAACATCTTTTCGCTTTGGAGCTGTTTTATTCTTTCAGACATGAACTAATATAGAGATTTGTGGTTTTGTTCAGGTGAAAAGTGAAAGGCTGTACAAAGCAGGAGCTGGAGTTGTTGCACATGTTGCAGATAGCATAAAACAGCAAGAGACGTCCACCTTCATCACTGCCAGCTTATAGACTGTGTAAAGTCGTCCATTGTTTAACCGGTTGATGTTGATTTCCGCTTGCTTTTTCTATGAACCTTTTCTGTGTTTTTTTTACTATACAGTTTGGGAGATTGGTCCGGTTCAAGAACGTTCAGTCTTACTTTCTTTTTCACAATTCATCTGTACATTATTTTCTTGTATTAGCTTGGTGATGATGATACGACACTTCAGAAATGGTATAGATAAACTACATGTTTTTGTTTTCCAATTCAAGTTCTTAAATGCTGCACTTTCTCCCGTTTTCATTATTTTATTCAAAAGTATACATAAGAGTATAAGATTATAGTTTGACATTTCACAATAAGTCCACAAAGAAAAACTAAAACTGCATCCATTAATAATAAAAAAAGAGATGGTAAGGAGAAAAAATCGGGTTCAAAGAAATCCGTACAAAACTCAAGAACCACAAAAAAAAAACCAAAAAATAGACAAAGCATTTCCAAAAATAGATGTAAGATCACATGTTCCTGTTGTTTTTTTTTTGTCTATTTGTTATCTATAAAAGGAGATAATTTGGTTGGATCTATCATAGCGTCTCCTCTCAACCAAAACGTGCAATTTTTGTTTTCACCCCAACAACTAATATTAAAAGTCCCCCAAAAGTAAAAGAGAGGAGAAAACTCAAGACTAATAATGGCCAAATTCTTCATCATATTCCTTGCCTCTGCTCTATGTTTCACCACCCTTCTTCACTTCGCCGCCGCTGATGCCGACGACTTCGACCGCTTCCACATCAAAGGATCCGTCTACTGCGATACCTGCCGTGTCCAATTCATTACCCGCCTCAGTGAATTCCTTGAAGGTAATTTTAAGGACAATGACTAGGATCTAGTAATGTATATTGGTTTATACAAAATAAATCACATTTTGGTCTATAAGTTCAATGGTTTGAACTATAAATAGTTAACGTCCTCAAATTTTGTGCTAAGGCGAATGTTGCGTCTGACTATGCGAATGTTTCATCCCACGGTCTTGCATGTCTTAGTTTGATAAGAATATAGAAAGCCTTACGTCTTATTGTGTGGGCTTCAGGGGCAAAGGTAAAGCTTGAGTGCAAGGGTCGTGAGAACCAGACAGTAACACTGACGAAAGAAGCTGTGACGGACAAAGATGGAAAATACGAGATGGAAGTAATGGGAGACCACGAAGAGGAAGTGTGTGAGATCATCCTCGTCCAATCACCGGACGCAGAGTGTGGAGAGGTGAACAACCAAGAGTTCCTAAGAAACGCAGCCAGGATTAGTCTTACGGCCAATGATGGCATTGTCTCTGACGAGGTTCGAACCATTAACCCACTTGGGTTCATGAGGAAGACTCCTCTTGCTGATTGTCCTCAAGTTTTCAAGGAGCTTGGAATCGTCCCTGACGTCATCTTCTAAGCTTTTTATATATAAATATTCCATACATCCATATCTCAACATTTTTAATTTTTTTGATTACTCTTTTTTTTATTTAAAAAAAAAAACATCTTATATAAAATATTTTCTTTTACATGTTGTCGTCTGAGTTTGCTTAACTAACGGTGTTTTCTTTTGATTGGTATCTTGTGTTTGTGTTCCAACATTTTTTTTGTTTTGTTGTTGTTGTTATACCTTTTGGGAGTTTTTTAAAGAATCATTTGATAACATCCAACATCTAGAAGAAAAAGACTAAAAAAATCATTTCCGTGTCGATTAATGATATGATCAACTCATAATTATTACTTCTTGAGCTTGAGGTTGAAA